>BMAO01009666.1:0-28305 GCA_019973975.1 Trichonephila clavata | reverse complement strand
CGCAGGGGCCCCGAGCACCAGCAGGGGCCCAAGCTGATAGACTTCAGTTATAAGTTCAACGTGCAACAAAAAAATCTTGTACTGATATTGCAAACCCAATGATTACCCACGATTTGAATCGTATAATAATTAGTGTTGCCCTCATATATTGCATGTAATTGCGGTTGAAATCCGTTTTTTTAAATGTTTTCCTGAACTTTGGTCTTTAATATATATTTTCGGTTCCAAGTTTTTAAAAAGTTGATCCTAGAATTCTTATATTAAAATAATGATCCCAGATCTCAGACTATAAACAACTACCAATGTTTAGTTCTTTCGAAATAATTTAGTATTTGAAGGTTCGTGATTTATTGTTATCTGGATATTTGTGTTTATATTTTGAGAATGTGGGGAAAGTGATCGAAGTAGTGTCGGATTAAACGACATGGAGGCCCCTTGACAGTCGAGTTCTCGGGGCCCCTTAGCCTGTTTATCGAGCTCTAATCGAAAATAGAACACGCTTTTGTGGGCCCCTAAAAAGCACGGGGCCCATAGGCAATTGCCTACTCCTCCTAACGAGTAATACGGCACTGGCTTGAAGTATTTTGCAAATTTAGCATGAGTTTTATTTGAGTCAACATGACAGGTATAGCGACATATTTAAGTGAGATTGAAATTTCTCTAAATTGATGAATGAATCAAATAGTGAAATAGAAGAAAGTAATTTTTCGAAAAAAACTGTAGAGCAGTGTTTCTCAAACTGTGAGGCGCACCTCCCCCCGAGGGGGTTGTGATAACCCTACGAGGGGGGCGCGAGCACATGGAAAATAGAAGATTAAAAAAAATTAGTTTACTGACATGAAGCAAAATGCTTTCTGACATAAAAAAATACACATTACATTGATATAATTTACACATATCATCTGACGATATTACGTCATCGAAAATAAAAGCTCCTAGCTACAGGGGCCCCTTACATGTGTAAGCAAAAAGTCGTAAAATGTTATCAATGGTCTTTTACCATTGATAACATTTTACCAGCTATTTTACGTTTATAAAATAGTATGTCACTGGCTTAAAACGATATAAGTTTTCCGTGTGAATTCTGAATCTCAGGAAACGCAATAAGAAAAGTTTAAAAGCTGGTAAAATTACTCAAAATAATGAGAAGACAAGGAGTGGTGTGATCTTTGAATGTAGGAAAAACTTCTCATTCAAAGCGGATCGACAGAAAGATCGTTTGAAGTGAAATACAGATAACACTTAGGATGGAAAAAAATCCATTCAGAATGTTATTTGCCTTTAAATGACAATAACCCCTTCGTCTATTGATTGATTGACTATAATAAACGTCGCACTAAGAAACTACAGGAAGGCTTGGCTCTTAGTCGGAATTTTTTTCAGAGATGGTGCAGTGAAAGAGAATATTATATTTTATTTATACCGGTTCTCTTTTATTTCTGTAACAACCAAAAGACTGGATGTGCATTTATGGTGAGCAAGGGCTCGATAACTGCTACCCGTTCCATGAAAAGATAAGACCATTTGCGCCAGAAGTCTTCCGTCACCCTCCAAGTCTGTAGTTAATTATTTATTTTAAGGAGTATCAATGAGTTCTCAACGTTGGTCCTCTGGGGGAAGGGGTGCGTTAAAGAAGAATTTCGGCACATTGGACAAAAGCAGGATCGGGAAAAGCATGATCAAGATTTATGACAGGCTAAAGGACGAATGAAAAGAATGGGATAGAATTGACCCTGAGAAAAAGACCTTTTTTCGAATAAAACTGAGGAAATTTTGTGTCAATTTGACTTTCCAACTAATTTCTTTTAGCTTCCTGCGCTTATACAGACAAATCGGAGAACCGTGTTTAAACAACAAAAAAAGGAAACTATATTTTCATTTTCAAATCCTTTTTTGATTTTTAAGATTTAATGCGCAGGTATTTTAATCATTGCGTAAAATAAAGTGAAAAAAATATTTTGTCGCATTTGCGTTTCATTACTATTTTATATTTTTATTTATTTTTCGTATTAGATACATAAAAATAAATAACTGTCATCAGTTTCTTAGAATATTTTCATGATGATTAACATATTTAATTGTGTTTTCGTAGCTTGAATCTTAAAACATTTTCGATTGGCATTGTTATTCAAACGAAAAAATGTTATTTGCCTCTCGTATAAAAATAATTTCTTGAGTCAGTTATAAAAAGCGATAGTAGTTCATTTAAAATACAAAACATTAATGAGATTTTGAGTACATCCAATAATTATTTACCATACTTAAAAGAATCCTAACAATAAATCGAAATTGAAATAAAAACATTATATTTTTTTTAGTTGATTTTTTGTTTGTAATCCTAACGTATTACGATAATTTTGTTTAGTAATATATGAGCCAATCTATAATTTCTAAATATTTAATTAAAATTGCTTCAAACTGTTAAAAGAATTTTCAAAGAAAGAAAGTATATTAAGTTTACTTAAAAATACACTTTTCTTTCTTTTTATTGAGGTAACGTGGAATAAACACATAATTTTTCTAATATACTTTAAAACTGCTAAAAGAACCATTATTTTGTAAGATTAAATTTGAAAAGCACAAATTATTTTTTCTTTTTGTATTTATTGCCATTTTAAGTGTGATTTGCTAGCGATACTTTTTTGATTAAGATCTTTTGTCCAGACAATTTGAAAGGATATATTCAATGCAATCTAATACTTAAATGTGTATAACTAATTATAAAAATACATAAAAGTCGTATAATTACTTTAAAAAATGCATAATTTCTATAAATTAATAATAAAGTTAATCAAAGTTCTAATAAAGTTAATCAAAATTCATCTATAACTGCATTTAAAATCTTTAAAAATGGCAACAATACCAAAACTACAGCAGAAATTTCTTATAAAAATCATTTAATGAAATGTTTATTTTTACAGAATAATAAATGTTGAAAAATATAGGTACTGTTTTGAAATTGCTCCTAGTTTAAAACTATTTAAAGTGGTAGCAAAATGTATTACAGAAATAAAAATATGATAAACACACAATTTATTAAGTAGATAAGAGTGATTTCATATAAAATAGAAATGCGAAAAGTTATTCAATATGTAGTAAGATTGATTAATTTTGAGAAAGGGAACTTTGAATGTAATTAAGATATAAATTTAGTTGAAAAATTGTAGATTTCTTTTGTGATATATTGTGGCGTTTGTCAAACAGTTTTGAGTTATCTTAGAAATTTCAAATTATTTTGGAAATGTTTTATTGTTCTGTTTAGTCACAAAGTATTAAGATTTTTGAAAAAACAAACAAGTATAGTAATAATACTAAACTAGAATGTGTAAAAAACATTTGTATTCAGTTAATGTTTTATTAACTTATATTTAGAAACTTTAAAAGGAAACTTTACAAAAATCAAGAGTATTATAATTGTTTTTCCAAAAAATCCCACAGTTTTTTAAAAGAAAACCTCAGAATTTTTGAAAGCTTACTTTTGGTTGAGATATTTTAATAATTTTGATTATAAGTAATCCGGAAGCTAAGCTACGTTTTGTTCTAGAAATTAAACTATGATTTCTGTAAAGAATAAAAGAATTAAATAAAATATGTGTGTATTAAATCAGAAATTTCATAATTCTATCACAGAAAATTTGAAAAAAGATGAAATGTAATTTTATGAGAGTTTGGGGGGGGGGGATTTAAATGCTTTATAAATTTTAGCTAAATTTGGACTGGATATTTAAAATTGCAGAGGGCAATCATTTGATAATGCGTCTAATATGTCCGGGCGGTACTCAGGTCTACAGGCACGTATTAAAGAACAGTTTCAAGCGCAGTTTATATTCCTTGAGCCATTCATTCTCTAAATTTAGTAGGAAATTTAGCAGCAGAAAGTTGTAGCGATGCAATTAAATATTTTATGCTTGTACAGAAATTATTCAATTTTTTTTTCTGTGTCGACCCATCGCTGGCGAATTTTAAATAAAAATCTGGAAAGGAGTAAACATGCAATATCTGTGAAAAAAGTTTCAGATACACGATGGTCAGCAAGAGCAGATGCCGTACGAGCTATAAGACTTGGTTATACACACATCGAAGAGGCCCGGGCTGAAATCCGTGATACAAATTAGGAGAAGGTCACAATACTGGAGGTAACTTCTCTTTTGAAATAGATGGGGAAGTATGAAACTTCCCTAATGACCGTGATTTGGGATACCATACTCCAGAGGCTGAGTGTTACTAGCAAAGCATTACATTCAGTTGGGTGTGAGCTATTAAAAGGAACTAATCTACTTAAAATCTTTAGAAAATTATATACAAAATTTCAGGAATGAATTTGGAAAAGTAGAACAAGAAGCAACTGCTTTACAGGGCTCTCATTTGAAAAGGAAGTTGGACAAGTTTGCAGGCAGCGAAAGAGAAAAATTATTTTCGGTGAAACTATAAAGAAGGTCATGAATTTGAAAATAGGGAAAATTTCTTGGTCAACTCATTCTATGTCATATGTGATAGAACAAGTGCAGAACTATTCCGAAGAGCTGGAATATAGGAAAATGTTATAGAACACTTTTTTTGTATTTTTTGACGAGATGTTACCTGAAATTAAGAAGAAAGCCGTACAAAAATTAAAGGTTATTTACAAAGACGATATTGAATCGTTTAATTTTGACGATGAATTGGATCAGCTTTTGCTATTTTTAAAAGAAAATAAAGACAATGAACACTCCAATAGAAATTTATCGAGTTGCAAAAGAAATGGTCTCGACTTTCCCTAATGTAGAGATACTTTAAAAAATATTTTTAACTATACCGATATCAAGTTCATCAGGTGAGAGATCTTTTTCGGTTTTAAAGAGCGTTAAAAAATATTTAAGAAGTAGTATGGGAGAAGACAAACTGAACAGCATGGCCATATTATATATAGAACAAGATGTTTTGGACCAAATAGATACTGCAAAAATAATCGATGAATTTGTCCAAGAAAAATCAAGACGTAAAGTTGTATAGCAAAATTTTAAGCTTTTAAGTAAAGTTTTCTTAATTCTTTAAAATAAAATTTAATTTTTTTTAGCCATTAATTTTTTTTAGCTATACATTTTTTTTTTTTTTTGATAATTTATGGTCAGCGAATTTTTTCACTATTTAAGTTTTTTGACTTCAGCCCAGGGGGCCCCAAACCTTTTACCGCCAGGGGCCTCCAACTAGCTTAATCCGCCTCTGTGTGGTTGGGGGACTTTCGAACATGGACTCCCCCCTTGAAAAAATTTTGTGTGCGCTACTGCTTCATATTGTCAACCGAGTCCATCCATTTTTTCTGTATAAAATGTGTTTCAAGTCCCCCCTCCCTCCAAAAATAACCGTCATGTTGAATGAGTTAAAATGAGTTCATGTTAAAAATGAAAAAAAAAAGTATCCATGGTAAATTTTGAAATTTTAGAAACTCTATATTATAAACAAATAAATGAATTATAATGTTGCAACTTTTCATAAAAATTTAGACATTTTTCTGTCTGAAAATATGCTCCGCGTTTAATCCAGGCTCTCGAACTTCTGCTGAAGACAGCCTTAAAACAAATTATTCCGAATTAAACAATTTTATATCTCTGCATAGGGAAAAATAGACCTTTCAACTTTCTAACTTCATCACATCATCAGAAGGCACTTAGAAAAACCTGTTCCGTTCAAATCTCAAAAATTACACCACTTAATCACTCCCCTAATTATCCCCGCATACAATTAGATCCATTACAAAGGCGCATATACAAGACCCAGCAGTTTTATATCAAACGCAACAGGCAAAACCAGAGGAAATAAAACTTCTCCCAAGTTCAACAATGTATTTTAATTTTACGAGCCAAACCAGCAGGAGAGGAAATAATGTTTTCTTTTTTTAAAAACCTTCAAACACCCGGCGGAAGTAGAGATCTAATACCGGAAGATAAAGCACTCTTAATTAAATCGGCAGCAAACAACGCTTGACTAGCACCAAAACCCAAACTGGTAATAGAAAAAGTAATTAGTTCTCTGGTGGGCCTGGAATTTAATGCCTTTATCAAGAATGCTAAGCACTGGAGAAAGAATTACATAGTTAATTTTCATACGTCCGCTCACACAGTTAAGTTTTCCCTCTTGTTCTTATCAGGGAGGAAATTTAAGACCCCTAAGAAATAATAATAATAAAAAAAAGGTAGGGGGAATTTTCGGTTCACATTATAATAACCTCAGAGATTTTGTACTAGGGTTTTACCAAGAGAAGTTAATCGTTATTTAAGCGGTGGCATAGTTAGCAGATGTTTGTGGCGCAGTTGCCAAAAAGAATTAATGTCTGTTTTAATCTTCCTCTGTTCACACAGTGTGTTTACTGTTTTTCCTTCAGATGAATAATGAATCCCCCCCCCTTCAAGTTCCCTAAGTCGGTATATTAATCAATCTTTATGAGTAGTATAACCTGTGTGTGTATTGCGACTTATGTAACATAGTCATTATATTCATATTTGTTATACGCTATTAGTATATCAACAAATAAAGTACTCTTCAAAACTTAGAGCAAGCGTTTAAATCCAGCAAAAACGAAAGTGTTAAAAATATTTATTGCAAACTGTTTCTACATGTATAATTAGGACCGTGGGTAGCCTAGTGGTTAGAGCATCGGACGCCAGACCGGAAGACCTGGGTTCGATGCCCGATGCCACCAAATATTCACCGAGTACACACGGAGTACGTGCTCGTTAAATCTGTGGGTCCGAATGGTGTCGCCATCTATCGTGAGCAAAATCGTACTGTCACCTTCATGGGCTCAAAGCTTAGGCTAACGACAGGCGTATCTCTAGCCGTTGCCATGATGAATTTCGTGGGCCTCGATCTGACTACGTCAGACAGGTGGCATAGGCAACAACATGTATAATTTTTTAACATTTTTGTTTTTGTAATACGTTAAACTAGATGTGGTCAACCTTTTTGAGAAAAGTGCCACTATCTGATGAAAAAAACTTCTAACGTGCCACTTCAAACTTTTCCAACTAACAAATGAAAAGGTGAATAATGTTACTTATAGGCTTATTATGGATTTGTAACGAGAAAAACACATTTTATGCAAGTCTCAGTAGTGGAAATTAAAAAAATAATATAATAAATAAGACAAAAGTACGAACTTAAGTTTTATTGTTAAATATTTTTCAGCTTCAATCAGTTAGGTTAGGTAAAAAATAAAAATGAGTAACAAGAAAAATTTAATTCTTAATAATTATTAAGCAATCAGTACTTTTTTAATGTGGTTTTTCAATTTGTAGATTTTTTTTACTGAGTCATCTACATTAGGATTAGTTCTCGAAGATGCTAACAGAATCGGTTTGTTTTAAGTGTGCATGAGTTTCTCTTTTTTCTCTAAAATCGAGACATAAAAGCAAAAGTGTGTTCACAAAAGAATATATATCGGTAAGAAAAGCTATATCTCAAAGCCTGTTTTCATTCTTGAGAAATAAGAACTTACTGGGCACAGTTCATTGTTTTCTGCCAGATATTTTTAAAAAACAAGCTCCCTCAAATTTCAGAATCTCACGAATACACTTCCTTTGGAAAATCAACGCACACAACAATGAAGGACTGTTGTCTACGTTATAATTTTCAATTGTAATTTAATTAAGTGTATCTAAAATAATTTTTTTTTTTTTTTTTTTTGCTGTTTTATCTTGTCTGAGACAACCACCTTTCAATAAAACAGTAAAAAAATTAGTATTTATTATTATTATTTTAAATTTTTCAATAAATCTTCGCGTGCCACGGGTTGGCCACTCCTGGTTTAAGCTCATGTGACGTCATAGTCACATGATAAATGCAATCACGTGTTTCCGCTTAATCAGTTCACGCACCTCACTGTTGCAAACTCTTTTTTTATAAAAAAAAAATCTTTTGGAGTACCAAATAATATTAGAATTTTATTTTTAAACCTGTTTGAAGAACCATTATACTTAGACATCTTTTCCCAATTATCGAATTTGAAATTGTATCTGGATTTTAATACAAATCTATTGCCAGCTTTAAATTCAAAGGAGAAGAAGTGATTACATTTGTGCGATGATCTTCAATTTGAAAATCATTAAAAAATTGCACATGGATATTGCTTTTATGCGCAATATAATTTTTTAATGTAAAAAAAAATGCATTTTTATTTACGTTTTAATTTTTTAAATCACGTACTCGTATGATTATTTAAATTACTAGAGGAAATTGAGTTTTGAAGATGGCTAACTATTATTGTAACTAATCATGCAACGGTAATCCTAGATATAACAAGTAATATAAAAAAAATTCTTTTAAGTCAACTCCTACTTTGAATGGATGAATAGAAAGTATTTTATTAACGATTGAAAATTTGAACAAGATATATAAATATATATATAGGGAGAGAGTGAGCTAGTAGTAGGAATTGAATGAAAAAGAGGCAAAGAAAAAAAACGCACAATTCAATTCCTATATATATACTATATTAGCTCACTCTCTCTATATTTATCTTATTTAATTATTTTGGATTTGGATTATTTGGATTATTTTATATGACAATACAGTAATTTAATTATAATTAATAAAAATTAATTGATTAAAACTAATTTTTCAAAAGAATTTTAAATACAGCCGCGTTGGCATCATTTCAGGCGACTTAGCGAACATTTTGGCGACGTGTCAAAACTTGAAAAGGTTTTTTCTCACATTTTAAAGCGCTCATTTAAGCAGAAATTTTCTATACACTATTGTTTTGGGTAACAATCCGATAATTTAATTTTTAAGAATTACAGATATAGCCACGTTGGCTTCATTTTTAGAGACTTGGGTTAAAACTTTAAAAGATTTTTTTCCCCTCACGTTTCAAAGCATTCAGTTGAACTGAAATTTTATATACACGATTGTTTTGGATGACACGCAATACGATACTTTAATGATAATTAATAAAAATTAATTTCTGTCATACGTGTATACATATTTATATTTATTGTATCTATTTAATAAAAAGAAATTAAAGAAAACTTTTTTTGTTGATATATACGCGTAGGAATTGACTTAATTTTTTTTAATATTATTTTTTTTTAATTAAGAGAAATGTTCAGAATTTTTATAACTGTTTATTAACTCATAAATGAACAAAGAAAAAAGCAATCTATGTGCTGATATGTGAAATACAGACAGGACATGCTATATTCCAGCGATCTTCAAACCTTTCAGATTCAAGGAACCCTTAGAAATATAAGGTGTTTTCGAGGAGCCCCATTCCACACACACTTATAAGACTGTCTTAAAATAACATTTAAAATAGATCAACATGTTATACGTACTTTACGTAAAGACAAAAAAAAAAGTATTGTATTTGTTATTAAAATTTTTTTAATGTAATTATAATGTAGTTTACTCATTATATAATAATAATTTGTCATCTAAGTGTCACTTTCCCATCTTTAATATTTAGTAACAGGGATATGTGCTTGCATTTTTTTGCACAAACTGCCGAGGTCTATTGAAATTACCTGCAGTTGCATTTTATATTCTGCGTTTAATTGGTTCTTGCATTTTGTTGCCTCATACGTTTATAGAAGGGGGAGAGAAATTTCGTACATTTTGCATGAATCTGCCATTTAAATTTCAGGAGCAATTCTTGCTTAAATATACATAGATTTAAACGTTAAATCTGTTGAAAAAAGTCGATAAATTATTTTCCCTCGTTCATTACAGGTGTCTTCCTCCCTACAAATGAAAAAAGGAGCATTAAAAAACTAGTTAGTTTTGCATAGTACTGTACTAACGAGTACAAAGTTATTTCGTGGAACCAGGCATAGTAAACGATAGAATATTCACAATGTACTAGGTATTACAGAATTTTAATTACTGAGTTGAGCTTTTGATACTTTTAGTTGTACAAATTTCTTAGAGGATGTAAATACATTTTGCATTCATATTTATAATTTTCTTCTAAATTTTAATTATGAAACGTGGAACCCCTGTGCATGCCTCGTGGAACCCCAAGGTTCCGTGGAACAAAGTTTGAAGACCACTGCTCTATACTTGAGAATAATCTGTACTTTGCTGCAGAACTCATCTAGAATAAACATTGATGTATATTTGTTTCTAGAAAAAGAATTAAAAATAGAATATGAATGAATATTTTAATAATTACTGAATATAATTAATTTTATGTCTTGTCACTTAACAGAAATTTAAAATGGAATAAATTCATGACAAATAGAATCGGGTGTTTTCCATTACATTTCAAAGCTGACATTGGACTTACCACTGTTCTTGTAAAACCCAGATTCAGTTTTAGATTTGATAACTGGATAAAAATGTGTAAGTTTCAAAAAACTTCAAAAAGTTTTCTGAGAAAATAATTTGTTTTATACGAGTACTTTTAAAAGAAGTGCATTTTGATTACCAATACGCGTTATTAAAAACAAATATGCATACTTTTTTCAAAAAAAGTTCCAGCAAAAGCAAAAGCTGGCAACAATGAGGCGCATAAACTGATTGGCTGGAGACACGAGATTTCATTGATCACGTGATTATGACGTCACATGAATTTAGCCCACTACAAACACCGTCGCCAACAAACCCTCGTGTAGCTTTTAAGAGCATCGTTAATAAATAACCCATCAAGGTTGGATGGTTTTATTGGTGCAATAGACGCGCGATTGCTAATTTTTATCATAGATACTCAATACACATTTATGTTATTCATTACATATATTTTTGCAATTTCATGTTAAAAAAAAACCTTCTCATTTCTTTTTAAACTATAGAGGTATAAAAATGGATATGTTTCTTATATTTTACAATGCTCTCATCTAATAAGCCATAATGGCATCACTATTTTCGTATAACCAAATGCAAAATAGATAAAATTAAATCCAAAAACAATATAATCTACCCTATATATTTTCAGGTAAAATAAAAATAGAATACTTGGACTTCTTAATGTGGCAGCCCTCTCTGGTTAAATAACAAAAACATTTTCAAAACAGGCATTACCAATTCGCAATCCTCTTGACCAAATCTAATTTCAAAGTGAAAATAACATTCAAGCACCCCTACATCGAAAATCAAATGAAAAACTCGCCAAAACATTCGCCAATACCTCACCTGCCGCTACACAGGTAGCGAAAACAAGCATTATTTTGCTCGAAGTTTAACCAGCAATAGATTAAACACTGTTATCAGCAACAATAACGGTCTGGTTACTCGTTACGCCGACTTTTGTAAACAAAAGTTTAGGATTATATGGGAGGCGCTTGGAAAAAAAGAAAATAAAAATAAAGAAAACAAAAAAAAAAGTATACACAAATTGCGTGTTTACGTATTTTGGATAAAACAACAGATGCGGCGGTCATTATGCGAAACAAAGATATCCCACGAGACGAAAATTTAATACGTTTCACAAACATTTAGATTCGGGCACGGAAAGCAGATACTTCATCCGACTATTTCATCACGGAATAGTTCAAAAATTGTGTTTGTTCTGCTGTGAGGCATATTATATATGTTACAATAAGTGCATGTAAAAAACAGGTAAATAAATTAAAAGTCGCCAAACCCAAAAGTTTCCGCAATCGTTAAATCAATGGAGTGGGGAATATGTACCATTTTAGTTAATAGAATTTAACAATACACTAGAGTCTGCTTGAGCTTTGGTTCGTATTTTCCTTCGGACTTTCGTTATCATTGATTAGATTAATTTTGTATTAACATCATCAACACAGACAACAATTCTCCAGCAATTATTTTTAATTTCTAATCTCGTAATCTTAATTCTAAATTTTATCACTTAACTTTTTAAATTCAATACCCTAAATTAACATAACAAGCTCAACCAAATTTCAAGATAGGGGGTTAAGATCTCACCAGAGATTATGTACCCCGAATACCATTCAACCTTGTATTAACATCAGATTCTCTGAAGTGTACGACGGTTTTTGCACTCCTCAATCAAGTGAAGAGAGGTTGAGTTGTCATTCTACTCTTCAAACTTCCACGCCACACAAACACGGGAACTTTCAGCCTCGACAACCTCTAATTATTTATAGCCGCGGACCGGTCAACGTTTGATGATTTTACCGCGGCCCACTGAAGGGATGGAGACGTTGATTTTTTTATACTTTAGAATGTTTTGACTTAATAGTTTTAATTCTAGTTAAATATACCTTCAGAATAAAATATAGTTACATCAAAAAATGAATATAGAAAAAAGATATTCAGCGTGGAATATAAAGTGATTTCCATGGAAAGTCGCACAATCCCGAGAGGAATACAGCACAATAGACCCCTCGTCTCTTAATAACATTCCAAAGTCGAATTTTAGTCTATATTCCTACCGTGGTAGCCACATGGTCATGGTCATGAACATGCGGCCGCTGAATCGTGTACTCGTGTCCTGGTATCACTTGAAACCGACGTGTAGAGGGGATGATGCACATTAACATCTGTTGCGACTGAAAGTCCTTTCGTTGTGTGGTGTGGAAATTTAGAGAGTGAGGTGCTAGATCAAGAGTCATCCTCGTCGCTTGACCAAAGTCCATAATTACGAGATTCATCACCAATAGGCTACGCGTTGCTTAAAATTAAATCTCTCAAATGTTCATCTATTTCTCTTATCTTTTCATATGACACGAAAGAATATTGTTGTACCTCTAGAACAGGGAAGGCCCCACAATGGCACGCATACCATTCATGGCACGCGACACAATATTTTGGGCCCTCAAACGATCAAAATGGTTTGCATTTTAATTCAAAATAACAAAGTTCAATATGAAGTATTATGAACAAATGCGAGTGATCGGTCGCAATTTTCAGCGATTTTCTCAGTTCTAAGAATTATCGGAAACGCTCACGTTTTTTACGCGCGCGTACCCTGATGTGATTTCATTTAATAAACTGAACTTGTCCCTATTCGATAGGTTGAAAATCGAAAAATTTGAAATGCAACCGATTGATTTCCAGTCTAATTCAATATGGATTAAAAATTTGTTAAAAAACGGAGAAAGTTGGAATTGATTGAAGCAGAAATATTAACAAGCAGTATAAGTAAAAATGCTAGTCATGAAATTTTGGAAACATGGAATTAGTTTCCAGACACATTTAACAGTTTGTAGAAGCTGGGCCGTGCAATTTTAACCATATTTTTATCTACCTACATTTGTGAGTTATTATTTTCAGAGATGAATAACTTTAAAGACTCGCTTAGAAACCGTTTGGCAGATGGCTCCAATTCAGCATGCATTCTGCTAAAGTAACATCTTACAATCTTAATATGTTATTTTTCATCTAATCTGCAACAGCACACACATTAATGTTACTTTAATTTCAATTACACGTACAGTAGAACGTCGTTTATCCGAATCAATTGGGACCGGACACCGTTCGGATACGCTATTGTTCGGATAACCGAAAGCGATCAATGCAGTATATGATACTGGACATAATACAAATATTGAAAATCATCACATGCGGGAAACGTGCTTGAAGAAAAAGCCAAAAAGGTGCAAAATGTCGCAATTTTACCTTGATTGTGGAAAATAATCACTAACTTTTTGCTGTACCATTGTACACCATCGTTTTTTCACTGCAAGGAATCTGATTCTCTTCAGCAGCAGTAGTTGAGTAGGACAGCACTCTAATTGCTGTTCGTACCACTCCATAGCTGTCTCTAACGCAGAAACGCGTCAGCATTTGATGGACCCTTGCTACTTTCGTCGTTGTTGTTCTTTTCTTCATCCGTTTCATCGTCGACAGGGTCGGATTCTTCTTGCACGGAAGTGCCTATCTCGTCATTATTTAGCATTTGAAATCCACAATCTTCTGCATCACATGCCATCTAGGTTTCTAAATCAACAAAACTCAGCAAAAGAGCCCGTATACACCCCTTCACTTGGAAACAAACTGACCCAATATTCCGCGCAGATGTTTACCAAATCACACAACTGAAATTACCCAAATATCCCTCACCTTGGGTTTTCCAGTTATTTTTGGCCTCACAGGAAACAAATGTTGAGCATTGCACTGTTCGAAAATGTATCCGGACTTTGGCTCGGATATTTGACACTCTGGATAATAAACGTTCGGATAAACGACGTTCTACTGTATAACTAAAGCATTCATTACTATAAAGTACAAAATGGAGTTTTTCGTAGTAAATAAAGAGTTTGGAGTTGTTAGTAGTATTTAGTCTTATTATTTTCCCAGTAATCTCAAGTCAAAATTATTTGACGGCACGTCTATAACTCATTAAATATTCCTTTAGAAAAAATGGCACGTTAATCCGTAAAGGTTTGCCACCCCTGTGCTTAGAATGTGCAACAATCTTCATCATTTAATCCTACGATTTTGCACAAAATTGAGTTTCGAACCTGTGACCCTTCACTACTTAGGAAGAAATTGTGCAATCAAAGATAGTTGGGGGGAAAACTGCTTATGACGACTTTCTAGGATTTTGTTTTTGTTTTTTTGTATGTGTAACAAAAAAAATTAAGAAAGTTTTCAGGGAAGCATATCTGATGAAACGATTGCTAAAAACACATCAATCAACTATTTTAAATAGAGTTGAATGAGTTAATCAAATGTGTGCGTGGTATAAAAATGAGTGTGCGATACTCTCTACGATGGTTCAGTGTCGGATTTCATAGCAGAAAAAAGAATCTGGTTCAACAGACGGATGAGAAATTATCCTTTCAAGAGAACTAACCCTTCAAGAGAAATTAACGCATATTAGTGCCTAGCGAGAACGGGGATGCGAGGGGGAATTGACAACATCCATCCCAAGATAAATTGATGAACTCAGTCTCGAAGACGAGGAAATGATTGCTCAGAGGCACGTCAGCCGGATATTTTAACAAGTGATAATTAATGATGATGAAGTTATAAAAATCCGAAAACTCCTCAGAGTCTATCGCGATTTTCAGTGCTTTTAAAAGATTCCTCTCGCGACCTTTCATTCAAGTTTAAAACAAAGAAACTAGAAAATGTTTATAAAAAACATGATACTTTTCATAAATCGGTTAAAAAGTTTCACGCATGTTCGTTTTGAAAATTTAATAATTATATTTCTCCTTCTTATGATAACTTGATCCTCTTCAAACCTACCTATGACCTTAAAAGATAAGCGAGTGAATGATTATTAACATTGAATGCTAAAGCCATAAGAGAGCTATGGGTAATGGATCTCGTAATTTTGAATCAAGGTCAGGAGGTCACGATCCCTGGCACTCAACTGTCTGAACTTCCTCACCACGTCAACATGCGGACTTTGAGACAGGAGGCTTCAAAAGCCTGTGATCATGGCAGCGGGTGAGTGAATGAATATTAACATCCCACTGTTCAGCTACACGAGGGCTTTTGGGGACGGTCCACGTAATTTTGACCCATGGTCGAGTGACGCGGACGACACCCGAGCTGGCACGCCCCTCTCCTAACTACCACACCAACGGGAGGACGTTTGAGCTCTCGACAGATTTTACGTGCATCGCTCCCTTACACGGCGGCGAGTCTTCAGTGGTACTGGGATCGAACTCATGACATGCTAGCCACGATCCGATGCCTAGACCACTTGGCTACCGCGGCCACATGGCAACAGGTGAGTGAATATTAATGTCGCACTATTCAGCTACACGAGAATTTTTGGCGTGAGTGAGTGAATATTAACATCGCACTGTTTAGCAACACGAGGATTTTTGGCGACGGTCCTCGTACATTTTAACCTTGGTCTAGTGATGAGGAGGACACCTGAGCTGGTACCCCCTTCACCTAACTTCACACCACACCAACGGGGGGGGGCGATATTTAAGCTTCGACAGATTTAACGTGCATCGCGCCCCTCACGGCAGGTCTTCAGCGGTAACAGGCTCGAACTTATGACATGCCGGTCACGAGTTCATTTCCTTGACCACTAGGCTACCGCAGCCAGTCATGGTTACGGACTCGTGGCCAGTGTGTTATGTGTTCCAGCCTTGTACCACTAAAGACCCGCCGTGCAGAGAGGCTGATGCACGTTAAATATGTGAAGGCTCGAAGTCCCCCCGTTGTTGTGGAGATTTGGAGTGGTGGTTGACTACTTAGACGTCGTCTTCATCATTTGACGATGGTTCAAAATTATGAAGTCTGTCGCCAATATCTCAAGTGTTGCTTTTTTGTACGACGTCAGTATACACTCACTAACTCACTTGAGCCACGAAAAATTGAACGAGTATCAACCGCTCTACAAGGCGGGTTTTCAGCGGCACCTGGACTCTAACCAGTAACTCGACAACTTGCAACATAAGATAAAGGGCTAAATCAGATCGCATTTTCGCATTTAAAATAATAAGTTTACGCAACGACAAGTCTTGATTTAGGATCAAAATCCTTCCGAAATCCACAATATATTCAATAGGCAGCTCTTACCAACCCAAAACTGTAGCAAAATTTAACTTTAAAGTATTCATGCGAGAAACGATAAAATACAGGGTAAGCAAAAGTGGGAATTTATGATAGGATTATTTTTCTAGCTCGGCGATAGGTCATAGCAGCGAATGCCAACGCATTGCCAGTTTAGGTTGCCAAGACGATAAATTTCAGTTTAGCACCACTTTTTTTAAAGCAATGGCGGATAATCATTTATACGAGAGTTTTAAAGAAAGCCAAAAGGTACATAGCAAAATTGATAAAAACAGATTGATTTTCACTGTGAAGAAACAAACTTTTCCAAAATACGGGCGAAGGGAGATGCAAAGAATGAACATCTACGGAAAACACTGTAATTTTCTGAAATTGTTTTGCAAAGTTTGCTTCTTTTTCTCCTTAAAGTTTCGACTTTGCATCGAAGCGAAGTTGTTTTAACAAAAACTTTTTTCCCACTACGGCATAGGATTTATTTTTCGCGTTCGAGCTTTTCAATTCAATTATCGAAGTTAAATTTCGATTTCTATCTGTTTCCTACGGAGAACAATAGAAAATGATGAAGAGCGAATCGGCATCTCAGTAAACTGACATAAAAAAAGAACAAAGATATTTTCATTTTTCTCTACTCTTCACGAACGATGCAACACATTCGAATAAAAGAATTCACTATCAACTCGCGCAATCAGCTGAACACTAAGAGAATTTTTGTACTTTTCACGGAATAAAAGTTTAGACAAGTAAAAGTAAGAAAAGAATTCGACGAATTTCATTGGTAGTTTCAATTTAAAGTCTATATAATTGTTTTTAACTCTATTCTAGGGATTTTTTAAATTTCCTTGAAAGGTATATGGTTTTGAAATATTCTAATAAATGGTCATGTATAAAATTATTTCACAATCTAACATTCAAACAATCACACATGCGCATATAGATTCCGGTTTTTAAAAGAAATTTTATTAAAATGCCACTTTCCATTGTGAAACCAATATTTCTCAGAAAGTCTCTTAATCTGTACATTGTATGAAACGCGGCTCTCGCACACACACTCGCTCATTCATTACGAGATTTGTGGAAATACTAGACATTCAAACTTCAAATTTGGCAAGCATGCTTCTTTTGTTGAGAAGAGATCCACTAAGAACGGATCTTGAAAAGATCGACGCCTAAGGAGGGTTGGAGGGGTGTTATAGATAAAATACCCCGTTTTTGAACTAAAGGTCCTACATACTTGAAATTAGGCAGGCACGTTTCTATTGTTGAGTAGAGATCCGCTAAAAGAGGTTTTTGCGGAGTGAGTGAGTGAATATTAACGTCACACTATTCAGCTAGACGAGGGCTTTTGGCGACCGACCTCATAATTTTGAACCACAGTTAAGTAACGCGGACGACACCTGAGCTGGCACTCCCCTCTCCTAACTACCACACCACCTCAACGGGAGGACGTTTGAGCTCTTGACAGATTTAACGTGCATCGTTCCCGGCGGGTATTTAATGGTACTGGGCTTGAACTCATGACATGCCAGCGACGATCCGATACCTTGACCACTAGACTACCGCGGAAATTGGCTTTCAAGGAAGGAAACGGGGTCGTAAAAGATAAATACACTTACATTTCTGAAATTCAAACTTTGTTTTTGTTTCTTAAATCAAGAGTATAAGAATGTTTTGAATACAATTTAGGATTTACAAACAATAACTTAAAAGCAATATATGGTCATACAACATCGAGATATACCCAGTTAAGAGGGTGGGTAATGGCTAGTAGAAATATATTTTCATTATTATAATTTCCTCAACAGCTATTACAATCATATTTTTTAAACAGAAAAGTATTTTGCATTTTTAAATCTACCGAGATTTTTATACAAATGACTTAGCATAAGTTTTCACACTAAGGATTTACAGTATAGCCAGATTAATCGTCAAAGTTATCCACCTGGGGGCTACATTATTCAAATACAATAATGCAATACAGTATATAATGCATTATATTAATGTAATAATGTGAAGTGGCGCGCTTATCCGGATGGACAGAACCCGGGACCTTTGGATCCAAAACCGAGCAACTTAACCACTACACCGAAATGATCACCATGGTGCGGAGGTTGTTACTGGCTTATATAGATTATATCACTACAAATGCATTCAACTATATTGCTTAACTGATTATTTAAACACTGATGACAATACCTAAATCAATAGTCCTTGGGTGGCTAATAACGGAATTTTACGCGAAATGGAAACCATAAGAATACATTATTTTGAAGATGAAATACATCATGCAAGAGTAAAGCGTGAAAGTATTCAATTTCAATTTGACAAACTGTTGCTATTTATTTTGATAATTTACATCTGACGAGTGAAGGATAAAATACCGCTTCATTGGTGATCCTGTCTTGTCAATTGCTAATCAATTGCTTTTAAGTGTCCGAGTTATACCACCCTAGATTTTCTATGTGTCATCTTAAGTTATAACATAAATATTGATGGTTTATCAAGGATTTTACTACTGGCTTTACTAAGACGACTAAACATTTCTTATCCTCTAAAACCGGGGTAGGCACTACGTCGATCGCGATCTACCGATGGACCACCAAGACATTTCGTGGTGACCGCCTAAATATTTTACCAGTTAGTAATTATGTACGGAAATTTCAAGTTTGGCTGACAGTACGCAGATTAAACATTCTACTGACTATAACAACAAAAACTAACTTTAGATAAAAATGTTTTACTTTTTTAAATATATTTTGACCTAGCACCGAACAAAAAGATTCCCGACCATGGGTTGTTAGACAAATCTATCTGAATCCTTGTGATGTTCCCCCAACCTCCCCAAAAAGTTTGTCCCAATAATCCCGAGACACTCCGTAAATTTCTATCTTCTACTATCCCATATTACCTCGTGGTTCTGGCATTTGAAAAACATTAACCTATACTGGAAATGAAAACTTCCATTAAAAAATTATTTTATATAAAATTGTTCGGGTTATACTCAAATCATTAAGACTGCACGTTGAACAAACCTCAACAAAGTATATTAGAAAAAATATGCAATTACTCATTAAGAATCAAGGTAAAAGTATTATTTTAAAAATACACATTTCTTAACCTTCAAGTAAATTAGTATAAGCGCTTGAAGTAATTTGCTTAACTGCTCAGAATAAATGTTTTCAAGGCCATGTATAACTTCTGTCTCACTCGGAATTATTACGTCTCTTGACAGACAGTTTGGGTAATGCTTTCTTCTTTATTTACACTAGCATTCAAGAATTTGTAAGAAGTAAGTACAGTAATACTTCGACTTACGGTACCCCGACTTCGCGAAACAGGAGTTACACGATTTTCAAACCTCGTCGATTTGTCTTTTGTCTTAAAATAAATTGCAAAAATTGGCAATGATATTGAAGTTGTCGATCTTGCAAGTCAAACAAGTAGAGAAATGCATAGTAATGGTGTTCAAGAACTCTCGGATTCTCGCAATCAAAAACTGACAATTGATGAGCTCGTGGAAAGGCATGAGTAAGAGCAAGACATTGAATACACCCAGATTGATTAAGATTGTTTTAAATTATTGATTGTAACTTTATATCATGTAAATGAAGCTTTAATTTTATTTCATGTTCGAACCTTAATTAATTCGGACTAAAATTGATTAAAATTAGAACATGAATTAGTTTAAATATGAATTTAGGTTATAAATTTCTCCGAAAGAGAGTTGGAGCTTCATAACCCTACCCATCACGTATTACATATTCTTCCTCCATTCGACCTCATACGAAATTCCGAGTAAGAATAAGAAAACGAATAAAACTTCCATAGAAAAAGTGAGAAGAAAAGAAAGAAAAATTTCTCCGAAAACTGACCAGTCCATTTTTCTGCCCATATGACCCGAAATATCCAAATATTTCTCTCTCTTAAATTTCCTCCCGCACGACAGCCTTCTCTATTGATCAGATCCTATTTCTCTCGGATTTTCATCTATCTCTTGGAAAAGTCGTGTTAAAGCCAATTGAAAATTTTCATTCCCTCCTTTTTTTCTATCTCTTTCACTCCTTTTTTTTACCCCTCAAGCCCTGCGGGATATATTTTAAGCCTTCGGATCTAATTCAATCTCCTGGGAGGATGAGAATTTCGAAGCTGCGTTTTTATCGATCCCGGAGTTTATGTGATGAATAGTTCCAGAAATGAGAAAAAGAAAAAGTGCCCGCATATTTTTTTTCTCTATCTCCTTCTATTTTCTTGGAAATGTTACCAGGGGTGGATTCTGTTGAAGCAGAGATCATTCCATACGATAACATCAAATGTCATTATTGATCGAATTACCGAGTAAACAGTTAGGAATGAAGTCGCAGAAAATGGTACTGCGGAAGAAAAGACTTAACTGCGGTTTCTTGCTGAAGTGATAAATAGTGTTTGGGAGGAAATAATCTTTAATCCGATAACGCTGAGTAATTTCTTTCTTAACGTGGTTTGGGCACAAAATTGATATGCGATTCTGCAAGCAAATTGATGTAAGATTTTCCTTTACCCTTCTTTGAAAAAAAAACTTTTGTACCCGAGTGATTTAATAAAAACATTTATTTACGATAAATGGAAAGAAAAAAAAGAAGAGACATAAGTTCTCGATAGCATCATTGATTATTTAAACATAAAAGATTTTTTAAACAAAATTAATTTGGTCCATAATATCTTTTGTACCAACAGTGCATATTTTAGGAGACGGCATACAAAAATCTCCAGGAGAAAATGTTAAGTAATTGAATAAATAAAAATGATCAAGGTTTATGTAAATTAGAACTGCTATTTAAGTGTTAGTCGTTGAGTTGGCGTGATGATGGCTAAAAGTTGAGATAGAAGAAAATAGAGCGTTAGCGACCTGAGGTCGCATAGTTAAGTCAAGTGGAAGATAATTCAAGTATTGAAGAGAAGAGCGCTCAAGAGATTAGATAAATGATCTTATTTCTATTATATTTATTTGATTACGATTGATTGCTCCCAGGGTTTGGTGATTTAAGTGCATTCTCAATTAAGTTGCTTAAAATTATTAAGTGATATAGTCAATAAATTTGTGTTAGTTGTGAAAATGGCTGATCTTACTCGAACCCACCAACACCCGCAGTCGCCGGCACGCGACAAGATGAGTTTTCTTGAATTGAAATGCTATTAGTTCTTTACCTCGACACTTCCTTCATACTTTTTTTCTTGTCTTATTAAAAGCCTAAATTCTCTAACTATTTCTATTAACTTTAATTATAAACGTATAATAGTAAAATTCTTAAACCGAACATTCTAAAACAATTAACAAAATGCGGAAATTGAGAAAATAATACGAGGCTGTTTAGAAATTATCCTACTTTTGGGTGGGAAAATATATTATGAGCAGGGGCGTAGCTACCGCTGTATCAATGATACGGGCCTTCAAGCTATATGACCCCAAAATGTATAAGAAAAAATCGTAAAATGTTATGGGGCCCAAAAAAAGGACTCCCAAATAATTTTGATACAGGGTCCACTCAAGACTAGACACGCCAGTGATTCTAGGCTGAACTTCCGTGACGTCATAGTCACATGATAACTGCAGACATGCGTTTTCAGCCAATCAATGCATGAATTTTCATGTGACGATATATTTATATAATAAACGCAATCATGTGTTTCCAGGCAATCAATTCATGCACCTCACTGTTGCCAACTTCTGCTTTTTGCACAAAATTTCTTTTAAAATTCACATATTTGTTAATAAGAATGATGGACAAAGGTTAAGAAAATTTACTTGATTTAAAAATACACGTATAATAAAAGAATTTTTTTTTGAAAAATTTTATTTTATTGTAAAATTTAAAATTTTATCAAAATTTTTACAAATAAAACAAGTACAAGTCTAACGTCAGTTTTGAATTCAATGGAGAACACGTGATTGCATTTATCATGTGACTCTTAAGAATTTAGCCCATTAGATGACAGTATTTGGACCATAACCCGGTTCATAACAGGCCCCTTGAGTATTGTGACGCCACACAGCCGAAAGTCGGCTTCTTTTTGTGGATAGGATAACCGCGTTTTTATGTACACGTGCACCTTTAAAATAATGACACCGTGAGGAACCCCCAACACCACCCACGTACCTGATGTAATTCAAGGATAAAGACGCCGACCGCTACCATCCCGAGACCCTAGAGAGGGCAGAGAGAAAGAGAGAAGACGGTTTGAAAACTTCGCTGAGAATGGATGTGACCTCTCTCACAAACATCAATTCGGGACTCTAATGATCCAAGCAATATTTTTAATAACTCCAATTTATGTACTGTAATCAATAGCTGTGACGTAAATAAACCAAATATTTAAATTAATAAATATCACGCTACCATTATGTGTCTCTAACGTCACAGTATCAATACGCTTAACCCAACTATCCTTCCTCAATTAAAATCTCTTCTGAAAAGCTTCTTTTTGAACGGTGCTTATCATTGCTAGCACGTTCTGCATTATATCTCCTCTTTGAAAAACGGAATCTTTTCATTGGCGTCTTCGGAAAGAACCAGAAGTCGCATAGAGTGATATCTGCAAAATCGGGACACGACTGGAATTCCATGTTTCGCCAAGAAAGTCTACACCAGGTGCAATGAATGAGCTGGAGAAATGTCGTGTGATGCAATTGCCAGTTTTTCGTCCAACTGCATCACAGAGTCTGCGAAGAACTTATGGATGTTCTCTTTTGATTCTGTTTGTCCTTCTGATGCATATTCGTCATGTACAATTCAAGGAATGTCAAAGAACACAGTAATTGCAAAAACAGTTACAGTTAATTATAAAAAGAACACGTTTAAACAATATTGATTTATCCTCGCACCCGTTGTTCCCTAAACCTACTGAGTATTGCAAACTGCCTAGCTTTTTGAATCAACAAGTTTCTGATGAAATTTGACGCAATAGTTTTTGCTCAACTCTTTCAGTCATCTTTTCAGAAGGGTTGTGAGGACGTTATGAACAAAAATATCCGTTTTTGAACTATTAGTTTTGAAGTTTTTAAATTTGAGAAGAATATTTCTTTTGTCGAGCAGAGATTCGCGAAGACCGGGTTTTACCAAAATCGACTTCAAAGGATTAAGAGGAAGGTAAAAGATAAATATACTTCTGTTTTAGAAATTCAAGTCCAGCTCTTTTTAAATGAGGAGGCGAGGGTTATAAGAATGTTTTTGAAAAACAATTTAAAGCTTAATGCTAAGACTGAGATAGAGTTATCAATAGCATAACAATATATAATCATACAACATCATAAAATACCCAATGGAACGGGTGGCTAACGTCCAGAGGGCCCATTTTTTCTGGCACACACACAAAATGGGTTTTATATTTCGTTTCCTATATTGCAGTGCTAAATGGATTTAAAACATTACGTATTCAAGTGAAAAATTGCTATTTAAGGGATACCTTTAAATTTTAAGAATACTGTAAAATAAACGTGTGTATGTGGTACAATGTCACTAGTTTATATGAGCACTGTAGCAATTTTCTGCTTGAAAAAGTGTTGTGAACTCACACCGAGCCTTTTAAGATATCCGACTACTTGCGACAACTTTAAAAAAAAAAAAAATGGAGATATGATTTTTTTTTGTGGTTTTTAAAATTGTTTAGAACATCTTAAGAAAAATATGCTAAAGTTAATAAGAGAAAAGGAAGTTATTATTATTGAAATGGGAAAAAATTGGTAAAAATTTACAAACAATAACATAAACGGGGCCCACTCTGTACCAAAAGTTTATGAACAAATTCTCCATTTTTCAATTTTGATGTATTACTTTGCTATTCCTTTTAGAAATGACCTTCAGGATAAGAGATATTTCAATTTTTACAAAAACTACAGCATTTCATCTTAACTATTATATGAAATTGCTTAAAAAAACAGTGATTATATTCACATGAGGGACTTTAAATTTTGTAATAAAACAGTGATTGATAAATCTGAAGGTTAAAACACGTCTACTGTTATACACAACATACACACCCAAAAATTTCAGCAAATTATTTTTAAAAAATTTTGAGCAATCACTGTCCCCGTTTGAATTTTTCGAAAAAAAAAATACATTTCGAGTAAAACGTATTTTAAAGTTTGACATCTTGTATAAAGTTATGACATCTGCTTTTACTAAAACACTTGCAGTTTTTGTTCTAGCGAATATAAAATAAAAAACTTGATATTTTTATAAAGTTAATAAGATGGCCTATAAAATAAAATCATAAAAAATTATCAATTTTTGAAAAAGAATCATCAATTTTAAAAAAAAAATCATGATTTTAGGGTAGTTGGATACCTTAAAGTTAGGCAAAAGGCAGTCTTAATGGAGATGGTCAACTTCGTAGATTCTTACGCGTATGAGTTATGTAAATTTAAATAACAACCATTTAACTGACAGTTCAGTTAAATGGATGCCATAGACACAACAATCAATTTTTACTTTTAACCCTTAGCAAGAACTTTCTATAAATAATGAAGACAAATGACCGTCGATCTGAGTAAAATGGATAACACTAGATGGGAAAGAAAAAAAAGGACGCAGGTTATTCTCCAAAACAAACAATGAATTCAATCTTTTGAAACAAATAAAAGGCGGCAGGCAGATTCAGATATCCGATACCAGTTCAAATAACCTGTAATCGGCACGCATTCCACCGAAGACAGACAAAGGAGAAAAAAAGCGTGACAGGAGGAATTTTAATGCGAAGGTTATTTTCGTAGAAGTAGCTTTTTGTTTTGGAAGGCACAAAGCAGCAGAGAAAATCGAAGAGACAGCATAAAAGAAACCACCCATTACATTACTTGAAACAGTTGGTAAAAGAAAAAGAGATGAAGTTTTTAAGAACGGATCATATTGGGATATTATCAACAGCTCATCTTGATACCTCTATCTCTATGTGGACTGCCCCTGGCTCGTGGACCGGAGTTTGCCCATCACTGCACTAGTATACCAACCCGCATTGTTTTTATAAAAAAAAATTCTCTAAATAATCACGGTGAACGGGTATTAGATTTAAATTCAGCTTTCTACAATTGAACTCCATTTCTTTTTTTTGTTTTTGTTTTTTTTTTTTGTCAGTGTCATAAATGTCTTTTTAAAGTTAAACCAAAGACGTTAACAAAATAAATAAATAAAATAAAAATAATTAGTTTCCAAGAAAGAAAGTTTTACATTATATGATGTAACGTCAAATTATGTCTTTAAAGAAACATATTTTAAAAAAACAGATAATATATTTATTCAATAATAAAAATCCTTTTAATGAGGATTCACCAAAATTTAAG
Source organism: Trichonephila clavata (assembly GCA_019973975.1). Classification (NCBI taxonomy): domain Eukaryota; kingdom Metazoa; phylum Arthropoda; class Arachnida; order Araneae; family Nephilidae; genus Trichonephila; species Trichonephila clavata. The sequence continues at coordinate 2,609 of BMAO01009666.1, read as the reverse complement.
ACATGACGCTTAAAATGCTACATTTACATTAAGATAAGCGTACACGGACATCTCTAAACAGGGGGTCCCAGGGATAAACTGTAAGGAGAGGTGGGGTACATCACAAATATTCAGATCTACACTGCCACCCATGGTCGAAAATGCCTTCGTCTAGCGCTAGATGGCGTTGTTCACAAAATCATTTAAGAAAACAGACCTGCATTACCACAGCCATTTGAGCTGTTATCGCCCGCAGAGGAATATGGAACGTTTTACTAGCACCGAGCTGACAGCTATGCACCTGATTTACAGATTGGCAGAAGAAAATTGACGAGTGGAAGAAAGTTTGTAACGCGAAAGAGGTGCACCGGACCACCGGATTTCCAACGGGCACCCGGGAGCAATGTTGGCCGGATACAAGTTGGTTTTGGTCAGTGGCGTAACAGCGAATATTAGCCCCCCCCCCCCCCTGCGAAGTCAGGTTTTGAGCCGAAGCTGGATCTTACAAAAGGTACGTAATTGGCATCAGTCCAACTTTGGGCCCCCTAGAGTCCTGGACCTCCCCGAAATGCGGGGGTGTACGTTACGCCACTGGTGGTGGTGGTATTATAGTGTGGGCGATATTGTAACTGGGCAGGCACATTAGAACCCATCATTTCACAGAACAATCCCTGACGTTCATACGCTATGGAATATCATTGCCAAGTACATCCCCATCCCTCCATGACCACACTGTTCTGGGCGGGTGAAGGGGTTTAGCAATAGGATAATGAGCCATGTCATAAGGACCGAATCGACAGGGAAAGACTCGAGGAATATTCTGATGAATTTCATGCCATGTTTTGACATCCGAATTCAAGTGGCATCAATCCAATCGAACATTTGTGGCTCCATCTGAAAAACCAAATTAGTGCTGTCACATTACCACCTGTAATGGGGGGAATTGCTAGAACAAATGGTAGGGTGTCCGATATCAGATACAAACTACCTATCAGTACCTTATCTAGACAATGACTCGTCAGTTGCTGACGATTTTTAGAGGAAAAGGTATATTTAGTTTCGTCAGTGTATAGTAAAATTTTCGAATATATAACATATCTAGCTATTATTTTGCCTATTTTTCCTCTTTCCAATCGAGTTTCTTAAATGTATATCAGAATTTTCAATCAAATTTTGGAAAATTAATCATAAATGAGTTTTAAGATCCAAACAGTTAACAACAGCTCAATTGCACAGATTTTTAACATATCCCAATACAGTTGCAAATAGACAAAATCTATGAACTGATTTATTGTTTTTGAGATTTGTCTATGCATCTGAACACGTAATCACAACGATTAAACGATTAAAGTTACCCAAAAAGTAGAACATTATTCAATTTCAAAGATTTATCTTTCTTCTCAAATAGATCTAGAGCGAAGCAAATGGAGTGCAAACTCTTAAAGTCCACGCAAACGCCACTGCGCTTCTGAAACATCATTAATTTAACGTTTACCAGACTTCACAATTTTGCTCTTTTCATCCTGGGCACTTCTGATACTGTCCAGACGTCTTGAGGGTAGCAAAGCAAGACCATAAAATGTCTGAAAACTTCGGAATTTTCCGGAAAGTAATTTTTTAGCGCCACATAAGCTTAATATTACTTTTTTGCAATGCTGGAAGAGGGCAATGTATTTTTTTTCTCTTTTAATGTGAGTAGAAAGTTTTTAGCTCCAAATTTTCACAATGTATTTACTCATAAAAGTTAATCCTGTCTCGGAGGATGATGAATTTTCTTCAACCTGTTATTTATTTTCTCGAATATATTTGATACCCTTTTTTTCTCTTTTTTTTTACAATTACTTTAATGTCTATTTTGTCATCGCGTTTATAAGTAAAATGTTTTAAACCTTTTAAAAATCAATTAATATATAAATTTACTGGTATCCTTTTTCAAGTGTGAATACAATATCTCTATCATGCAAACCTGAATGAGAAATACATAACCTTACAATATTTTTTAGGTCCAACCCAGGACATGTGTTTTTGAAATTTCTTATCAGCCTTAAACATTTACCGAAACACTAAGCTTTACTTATTCAGTTGTACTTACCACTAGACATGCCTTTTTTCAGAATGATTTGTTTGTTTTAACTACAGCATAACATTCAGAGCAAGAAAGTTCTGAATTATTTTTAAATAACGCATGGGATGTTAAACAGTAGATATTGAAAGATTTCCCGTTTCTGCAGACTAAATTGAAAAGACACCTTGATTGAAAAAACTCGTTCAACTGCTAACTCCCAGGAAAACACGTAGCAATGCAGAAATATTGCAACACGAAATATCAGTTTTTTATAACACGCTTTAAAAATTACTTTCCACATCTTTTACAAAGTATCTGGTACTTTTTCAGAATCTGAAACACACACACACAGACCTATTATCTAGTATTGAATTACCTGGTTCACCAATTAAGTACAGTATGTACTAATAAGTAATTGGACACCTGCCATAAAAGAGATAAACAAATATACCCATATTCAATAAATGGCAGAGCCTAACACCTGAGGCAATTACACATTAACACTCCGGGGCAAGCTTTAAACAAGTTTTGGATGATGGACAGTGGTATTTTCTGCCACTCGAAA
>BMAO01009665.1:0-21171 GCA_019973975.1 Trichonephila clavata | reverse complement strand
CGTGATCAGCGTCGGATTTTAAATAAGAAAATTGAGTTTGGTTGGTAAGGAGTTAGAAATTTTTTCCCTGTTCATGACGTCTCCCCTGCCAAATATCCAAAAATGTGAAATTTTTTTATTGCAATAACTTTTGATCTAATTGAAATTTTGAAAAGCGCTACATGTATTCGTGATCAGCGTCGGATTTTAAATAAGAAAATTGAGTTTGGTTTGAAAAGGAGTTAGAAATTTTTCCCTGTTCATGACGTCTCTCCTGCCAAATATCCAAAAAATGTGAACATTTTTATTGCAATAACTTTTGATCTAATTGAAATTTTGAAAAGGCTACATGTATTCGTGATCAGCGTCGGATTTTAAATAGAAAATTGAGTTTGGTTTGAATAGGAGTTAGAAATTTTTTCCCTGTTCATGACGTCTCCCTGCCAAATATCCAAAAAATGTGAAATTTTTATTGCAATAACTTTTGATCTAATTGAAATTTTGAAAAGTGCTACATGTATTCGTGATCAGCGTCGGATTTTAAATAAAAATTGAGTTTGGTTGAATAGGAGTTAGAAATTTTTTCCCTGTTCATGACGTCTCCCCTGCCAAATATCCAAAAAATGTGAAATTTTATTATTGCAATAACTTTTGATCTAATTGAAATTTTGAAAAGCGCTACATGTATTCGTGATCAGCGTCGGATTTTAAATAAGAAAATTGAGTTTGGTTTGGAATAGGAGTTAGAAATTTTTCCCTGTTCATGACGTCTCCCCTGCCAAATATCCAAAAAATGTGAACATTTTTTATTGCAATAACTTTTGATCTAATTGAAATTTTGAAAAGCGCTACATGTATTCGTGATCAGCGTCGGATTTTAAATAAGAAAATTGAGTTTGGTTGGAATAGGAGTTAGAAATTTTTTCCCTGTTCATGACGTCTCCCCTGCCAAATATCCAAAAAATGTGAAATTTTTTATTGCAATAACTTTTGATCTAATTGAAATTTTGAAAAGCGCTACATGTATTCGTGATCAGCGTCGGATTTTAAATAAGAAAATTGAGTTTGGTTGGAATAGGAGTTAGAAATTTTTCCCTGTTCATGACGTCTCCCCTGCCAAATATCCAAAAAATGTGAAATTTTTTATTGCAATAACTTTTGATCTAATTGAAATTTTGAAAAGCGCTACATGTATTCGTGATCAGCGTCGGATTTTAATAAGAAAATTGAGTTTGGTTGGAATAGGAGTTAGAAATTTTTCCCTGTTCATGACGTCTCCCCTGCCAAATATCCAAAAAATGTGAAATTTTTTATTGCAATAACTTTTGATCTAATTGAAATTTTGAAAAGCGCTACATGTATTCGTGATCAGCGTCGGATTTTAAATAAGAAAATTGAGTTTGGTTGGAATAGGAGTTAGAAATTTTTTCCCTGTTCATGACGTCTCCCCTGCCAAATATCCAAAAAATGTGAAATTTTTTATTGCAATAACTTTTGATCTAATTGAAATTTTGAAAAGCGCTACATGTATTCGTGATCAGCGTCGGATTTTAAATAAGAAAATTGAGTTTGGTTGGAATAGGAGTTAGAAATTTTTTCCCTGTTCATGACGTCTCCCCTGCCAAATATCCAAAAAATGTGAAATTTTTTATTGCAATAACTTTTGATCTAATTGAAATTTTGAAAAGCGCTACATGTATTCGTGATCAGCGTCGGATTTTAAATAAGAAAATTGAGTTTGGTTGAATAGGAGTTAGAAATTTTTTCCCTGTTCATGACGTCTCCCCTGCCAAATATCCAAAAAATGTGAAATTTTTTATTGCAATAACTTTTGATCTAATTGAAATTTTGAAAAGCGCTACATGTATTCGTGATCAGCGTCGGATTTTAAATAAGAAAATTGAGTTTGGTTTGAATAGGAGTTAGAAATTTTTTCCCTGTTCATGACGTCTCCCCTGCCAAATATCCAAAAAATGTGAAATTTTTTATTGCAATAACTTTTGATCTAATTGAAATTTTGAAAAGCGCTACATGTATTCGTGATCAGCGTCGGATTTTAAATAAGAAAATTGAGTTTGGTTGGAATAGGAGTTAGAAATTTTTTCCCTGTTCATGACGTCTCCCTGCCAAATATCCAAAAAATGTGAAATTTTTTATTGCAATAACTTTTGATCTAATTGAAATTTTGAAAAGCGCTACATGTATTCGTGATCAGCGTCGGATTTTAAATAAGAAAATTGAGTTTGGTTGAATAGGAGTTAGAAATTTTTTCCCTGTTCATGACGTCTCCCCTGCCAAATATCCAAAAAATGTGAAATTTTTTATTGCAATAACTTTTGATCTAATTGAAATTTTGAAAAGCGCTACATGTATTCGTGATCAGCGTCGGATTTTAATAGAAAATTGAGTTTGGTTGGAATAGGAGTTAGAAATTTTTTCCCTGTTCATGACGTCTCCCCTGCCAAATATCCAAAAAATGTGAAATTTTTTATTGCAATAACTTTTGATCTAATTGAAATTTTGAAAAGCGCTACATGTATTCGTGATCAGCGTCGGATTTTAAATAAGAAAATTGAGTTTGGTTGAATAGGAGTTAGAAATTTTTTCCCTGTTCATGACGTCTCCCTGCCAAATATCCAAAAAATGTGAAATTTTATTATTGCAATAACTTTTGATCTAATTGAAATTTTGAAAAGCGCTACATGTATTCGTGATCAGCGTCGGATTTTAATAAGAAAATTGAGTTTGGTTGAATAGGAGTTAGAAATTTTTTCCCTGTTCATGACGTCTCCCCTGCCAAATATCCAAAAAATGTGAAATTTTTTATTGCAATAACTTTTGATCTAATTGAAATTTTGAAAAGCGCTACATGTATTCGTGATCAGCGTCGGATTTTAAATAAGAAAATTGAGTTTGGTTGAATAGGAGTTAGAAATTTTTTCCCTGTTCATGACGTCTCCCTGCCAAATATCCAAAAAATGTGAAATTTTTTATTGCAATAACTTTTGATCTAATTGAAATTTTGAAAAGCGCTACATGTATTCGTGATCAGCGTCGGATTTTAAATAAGAAAATTGAGTTTGGTTGGAATAGGAGTTAGAAATTTTTTCCCTGTTCATGACGTCTCCCCTGCCAAATATCCAAAAAATGTGAAATTTTTTATTGCAATAACTTTTGATCTAATTGAAATTTTGAAAAGCGCTACATGTATTCGTGATCAGCGTCGGATTTTAAATAAGAAAATTGAGTTTGGTTGAATAGGAGTTAGAAATTTTTTCCCTGTTCATGACGTCTCCCCTGCCAAATATCCAAAAAATGTGAAATTTTTTATTGCAATAACTTTTGATCTAATTGAAATTTTGAAAAGCGCTACATGTATTCGTGATCAGCGTCGGATTTTAATAAGAAAATTGAGTTTGGTTGGAATAGGAGTTAGAAATTTTTTCCCTGTTCATGACGTCTCCCTGCCAAATATCCAAAAAATGTGAAATTTTATTGCAATAACTTTTGATCTAATTGAAATTTTGAAAAGCGCTACATGTATTCGTGATCAGCGTCGGATTTTAAATAAGAAAATTGAGTTTGGTTGAATAGGAGTTAGAAATTTTTTCCCTGTTCATGACGTCTCCCTGCCAAATATCCAAAAAATGTGAAATTTTATTATTGCAATAACTTTTGATCTAATTGAAATTTTGAAAAGCGCTACATGTATTCGTGATCAGCGTCGGATTTTAAATAAGAAAATTGAGTTTGGTTGGAATAGGAGTTAGAAATTTTTTCCCTGTTCATGACGTCTCCCTGCCAAATATCCAAAAAATGTGAAATTTTTTATTGCAATAACTTTTGATCTAATTGAAATTTTGAAAAGCGCTACATGTATTCGTGATCAGCGTCGGATTTTAAATAAGAAAATTGAGTTTGGTTGAATAGGAGTTAGAAATTTTTTCCCTGTTCATGACGTCTCCCCTGCCAAATATCCAAAAAATGTGAAATTTTATTATTGCAATAACTTTTGATCTAATTGAAATTTTGAAAAGCGCTACATGTATTCGTGATCAGCGTCGGATTTTAAATAAGAAAATTGAGTTTGGTTGAATAGGAGTTAGAAATTTTTTCCCTGTTCATGACGTCTCCCTGCCAAATATCCAAAAAATGTGAAATTTTTTATTGCAATAACTTTTGATCTAATTGAAATTTTGAAAAGCGCTACATGTATTCGTGATCAGCGTCGGATTTTAAATAAGAAAATTGAGTTTGGTTGAATAGGAGTTAGAAATTTTTTCCCTGTTCATGACGTCTCCCCTGCCAAATATCCAAAAAATGTGAAATTTTTTATTGCAATAACTTTTGATCTAATTGAAATTTTGAAAAGCGCTACATGTATTCGTGATCAGCGTCGGATTTTAAATAAGAAAATTGAGTTTGGTTGAATAGGAGTTAGAAATTTTTTCCCTGTTCATGACGTCTCCCCTGCCAAATATCCAAAAAATGTGAAATTTTTTATTGCAATAACTTTTGATCTAATTGAAATTTTGAAAAGCGCTACATGTATTCGTGATCAGCGTCGGATTTTAAATAAGAAAATTGAGTTTGGTTGAATAGGAGTTAGAAATTTTTTCCCTGTTCATGACGTCTCCCCTGCCAAATATCCAAAAAATGTGAAATTTTTTATTGCAATAACTTTTGATCTAATTGAAATTTTGAAAAGCGCTACATGTATTCGTGATCAGCGTCGGATTTTAAATAAGAAAATTGAGTTTGGTTGAATAGGAGTTAGAAATTTTTTCCCTGTTCATGACGTCTCCCTGCCAAATATCCAAAAAATGTGAAATTTTTTATTGCAATAACTTTTGATCTAATTGAAATTTTGAAAAGCGCTACATGTATTCGTGATCAGCGTCGGATTTTAAATAAGAAAATTGAGTTTGGTTGAATAGGAGTTAGAAATTTTTTCCCTGTTCATGACGTCTCCCCTGCCAAATATCCAAAAAATGTGAAATTTTTTATTGCAATAACTTTTGATCTAATTGAAATTTTGAAAAGCGCTACATGTATTCGTGATCAGCGTCGGATTTTAAATAAGAAAATTGAGTTTGGTTGAATAGGAGTTAGAAATTTTTTCCCTGTTCATGACGTCTCCCCTGCCAAATATCCAAAAAATGTGAAATTTTTTATTGCAATAACTTTTGATCTAATTGAAATTTTGAAAAGCGCTACATGTATTCGTGATCAGCGTCGGATTTTAAATAAGAAAATTGAGTTTGGTTGAATAGGAGTTAGAAATTTTTTCCCTGTTCATGACGTCTCCCCTGCCAAATATCCAAAAAATGTGAAATTTTTTATTGCAATAACTTTTGATCTAATTGAAATTTTGAAAAGCGCTACATGTATTCGTGATCAGCGTCGGATTTTAAATAAGAAAATTGAGTTTGGTTGGAATAGGAGTTAGAAATTTTTTCCCTGTTCATGACGTCTCCCCTGCCAAATATCCAAAAAATGTGAAATTTTTTATTGCAATAACTTTTGATCTAATTGAAATTTTGAAAAGCGCTACATGTATTCGTGATCAGCGTCGGATTTTAAATAAGAAAATTGAGTTTGGTTGAATAGGAGTTAGAAATTTTTTCCCTGTTCATGACGTCTCCCCTGCCAAATATCCAAAAAATGTGAAATTTTTTATTGCAATAACTTTTGATCTAATTGAAATTTTGAAAAGCGCTACATGTATTCGTGATCAGCGTCGGATTTTAAATAAGAAAATTGAGTTTGGTTGAATAGGAGTTAGAAATTTTTTCCCTGTTCATGACGTCTCCCCTGCCAAATATCCAAAAAATGTGAAATTTTTTATTGCAATAACTTTTGATCTAATTGAAATTTTGAAAAGCGCTACATGTATTCGTGATCAGCGTCGGATTTTAAATAAGAAAATTGAGTTTGGTTGAATAGGAGTTAGAAATTTTTTCCCTGTTCATGACGTCTCCCCTGCCAAATATCCAAAAAATGTGAAATTTTTTATTGCAATAACTTTTGATCTAATTGAAATTTTGAAAAGCGCTACATGTATTCGTGATCAGCGTCGGATTTTAAATAAGAAAATTGAGTTTGGTTGAATAGGAGTTAGAAATTTTTTCCCTGTTCATGACGTCTCCCTGCCAAATATCCAAAAAATGTGAAATTTTTTATTGCAATAACTTTTGATCTAATTGAAATTTTGAAAAGCGCTACATGTATTCGTGATCAGCGTCGGATTTTAAATAAGAAAATTGAGTTTGGTTGAATAGGAGTTAGAAATTTTTTCCCTGTTCATGACGTCTCCCTGCCAAATATCCAAAAAATGTGAAATTTTTTATTGCAATAACTTTTGATCTAATTGAAATTTTGAAAAGCGCTACATGTATTCGTGATCAGCGTCGGATTTTAAATAAGAAAATTGAGTTTGGTTGAATAGGAGTTAGAAATTTTTTCCCTGTTCATGACGTCTCCCCTGCCAAATATCCAAAAAATGTGAAATTTTTTATTGCAATAACTTTTGATCTAATTGAAATTTTGAAAAGCGCTACATGTATTCGTGATCAGCGTCGGATTTTAAATAAGAAAATTGAGTTTGGTTGAATAGGAGTTAGAAATTTTTTCCCTGTTCATGACGTCTCCCCTGCCAAATATCCAAAAAATGTGAAATTTTTTATTGCAATAACTTTTGATCTAATTGAAATTTTGAAAAGCGCTACATGTATTCGTGATCAGCGTCGGATTTTAAATAAGAAAATTGAGTTTGGTTTGAATAGGAGTTAGAAATTTTTTCCCTGTTCATGACGTCTCCCCTGCCAAATATCCAAAAAATGTGAAATTTTTTATTGCAATAACTTTTGATCTAATTGAAATTTTGAAAAGCGCTACATGTATTCGTGATCAGCGTCGGATTTTAAATAAGAAAATTGAGTTTGGTTGAATAGGAGTTAGAAATTTTTTCCCTGTTCATGACGTCTCCCCTGCCAAATATCCAAAAAATGTGAAATTTTTTATTGCAATAACTTTTGATCTAATTGAAATTTTGAAAAGCGCTACATGTATTCGTGATCAGCGTCGGATTTTAAATAAGAAAATTGAGTTTGGTTTGAATAGGAGTTAGAAATTTTTTCCCTGTTCATGACGTCTCCCTGCCAAATATCCAAAAAATGTGAAATTTTTTATTGCAATAACTTTTGATCTAATTGAAATTTTGAAAAGCGCTACATGTATTCGTGATCAGCGTCGGATTTTAAATAAGAAAATTGAGTTTGGTTGAATAGGAGTTAGAAATTTTTTCCCTGTTCATGACGTCTCCCTGCCAAATATCCAAAAAATGTGAAATTTTTTATTGCAATAACTTTTGATCTAATTGAAATTTTGAAAAGCGCTACATGTATTCGTGATCAGCGTCGGATTTTAAATAAGAAAATTGAGTTTGGTTTGAATAGGAGTTAGAAATTTTTTCCCTGTTCATGACGTCTCCCCTGCCAAATATCCAAAAAATGTGAAATTTTTTATTGCAATAACTTTTGATCTAATTGAAATTTTGAAAAGCGCTACATGTATTCGTGATCAGCGTCGGATTTTAAATAAGAAAATTGAGTTTGGTTTGAATAGGAGTTAGAAATTTTTTCCCTGTTCATGACGTCTCCCTGCCAAATATCCAAAAAATGTGAAATTTTTTATTGCAATAACTTTTGATCTAATTGAAATTTTGAAAAGCGCTACATGTATTCGTGATCAGCGTCGGATTTTAAATAAGAAAATTGAGTTTGGTTGAATAGGAGTTAGAAATTTTTTCCCTGTTCATGACGTCTCCCCTGCCAAATATCCAAAAAATGTGAAATTTTTTATTGCAATAACTTTTGATCTAATTGAAATTTTGAAAAGCGCTACATGTATTCGTGATCAGCGTCGGATTTTAAATAAGAAAATTGAGTTTGGTTGAATAGGAGTTAGAAATTTTTTCCCTGTTCATGACGTCTCCCCTGCCAAATATCCAAAAAATGTGAAATTTTTTATTGCAATAACTTTTGATCTAATTGAAATTTTGAAAAGCGCTACATGTATTCGTGATCAGCGTCGGATTTTAAATAAGAAAATTGAGTTTGGTTGAATAGGAGTTAGAAATTTTTTCCCTGTTCATGACGTCTCCCTGCCAAATATCCAAAAAATGTGAAATTTTTTATTGCAATAACTTTTGATCTAATTGAAATTTTGAAAAGCGCTACATGTATTCGTGATCAGCGTCGGATTTTAAATAAGAAAATTGAGTTTGGTTGAATAGGAGTTAGAAATTTTTTCCCTGTTCATGACGTCTCCCCTGCCAAATATCCAAAAAATGTGAAATTTTTTATTGCAATAACTTTTGATCTAATTGAAATTTTGAAAAGCGCTACATGTATTCGTGATCAGCGTCGGATTTTAAATAAGAAAATTGAGTTTGGTTGAATAGGAGTTAGAAATTTTTTCCCTGTTCATGACGTCTCCCCTGCCAAATATCCAAAAAATGTGAAATTTTTTATTGCAATAACTTTTGATCTAATTGAAATTTTGAAAAGCGCTACATGTATTCGTGATCAGCGTCGGATTTTAAATAAGAAAATTGAGTTTGGTTGAATAGGAGTTAGAAATTTTTTCCCTGTTCATGACGTCTCCCTGCCAAATATCCAAAAAATGTGAAATTTTTTATTGCAATAACTTTTGATCTAATTGAAATTTTGAAAAGCGCTACATGTATTCGTGATCAGCGTCGGATTTTAAATAAGAAAATTGAGTTTGGTTGAATAGGAGTTAGAAATTTTTTCCCTGTTCATGACGTCTCCCTGCCAAATATCCAAAAAATGTGAAATTTTTTATTGCAATAACTTTTGATCTAATTGAAATTTTGAAAAGCGCTACATGTATTCGTGATCAGCGTCGGATTTTAAATAAGAAAATTGAGTTTGGTTGAATAGGAGTTAGAAATTTTTTCCCTGTTCATGACGTCTCCCTGCCAAATATCCAAAAAATGTGAAATTTTTTATTGCAATAACTTTTGATCTAATTGAAATTTTGAAAAGCGCTACATGTATTCGTGATCAGCGTCGGATTTTAAATAAGAAAATTGAGTTTGGTTTGAATAGGAGTTAGAAATTTTTTCCCTGTTCATGACGTCTCCCCTGCCAAATATCCAAAAAATGTGAAATTTTTTATTGCAATAACTTTTGATCTAATTGAAATTTTGAAAAGCGCTACATGTATTCGTGATCAGCGTCGGATTTTAAATAAGAAAATTGAGTTTGGTTGAATAGGAGTTAGAAATTTTTTCCCTGTTCATGACGTCTCCCCTGCCAAATATCCAAAAAATGTGAAATTTTTTATTGCAATAACTTTTGATCTAATTGAAATTTTGAAAAGCGCTACATGTATTCGTGATCAGCGTCGGATTTTAAATAAGAAAATTGAGTTTGGTTTGAGGAGTTAGAAATTTTTTCCCTGTTCATGACGTCTCCCTGCCAAATATCCAAAAAATGTGAAATTTTTTATTGCAATAACTTTTGATCTAATTGAAATTTTGAAAAGCGCTACATGTATTCGTGATCAGCGTCGGATTTTAAATAAGAAAATTGAGTTTGGTTGAATAGGAGTTAGAAATTTTTTCCCTGTTCATGACGTCTCCCCTGCCAAATATCCAAAAAATGTGAAATTTTTTATTGCAATAACTTTTGATCTAATTGAAATTTTGAAAAGCGCTACATGTATTCGTGATCAGCGTCGGATTTTAAATAAGAAAATTGAGTTTGGTTGAATAGGAGTTAGAAATTTTTTCCCTGTTCATGACGTCTCCCTGCCAAATATCCAAAAAATGTGAAATTTTTTATTGCAATAACTTTTGATCTAATTGAAATTTTGAAAAGCGCTACATGTATTCGTGATCAGCGTCGGATTTTAAATAAGAAAATTGAGTTTGGTTGAATAGGAGTTAGAAATTTTTTCCCTGTTCATGACGTCTCCCTGCCAAATATCCAAAAAATGTGAAATTTTTTATTGCAATAACTTTTGATCTAATTGAAATTTTGAAAAGCGCTACATGTATTCGTGATCAGCGTCGGATTTTAAATAAGAAAATTGAGTTTGGTTTGAATAGGAGTTAGAAATTTTTTCCCTGTTCATGACGTCTCCCTGCCAAATATCCAAAAAATGTGAAATTTTTTATTGCAATAACTTTTGATCTAATTGAAATTTTGAAAAGCGCTACATGTATTCGTGATCAGCGTCGGATTTTAAATAAGAAAATTGAGTTTGGTTGAATAGGAGTTAGAAATTTTTTCCCTGTTCATGACGTCTCCCCTGCCAAATATCCAAAAAATGTGAAATTTTTTATTGCAATAACTTTTGATCTAATTGAAATTTTGAAAAGCGCTACATGTATTCGTGATCAGCGTCGGATTTTAAATAAGAAAATTGAGTTTGGTTGAATAGGAGTTAGAAATTTTTTCCCTGTTCATGACGTCTCCCTGCCAAATATCCAAAAAATGTGAAATTTTTTATTGCAATAACTTTTGATCTAATTGAAATTTTGAAAAGCGCTACATGTATTCGTGATCAGCGTCGGATTTTAAATAAGAAAATTGAGTTTGGTTGAATAGGAGTTAGAAATTTTTTCCCTGTTCATGACGTCTCCCTGCCAAATATCCAAAAAATGTGAAATTTTTTATTGCAATAACTTTTGATCTAATTGAAATTTTGAAAAGCGCTACATGTATTCGTGATCAGCGTCGGATTTTAAATAAGAAAATTGAGTTTGGTTGAATAGGAGTTAGAAATTTTTTCCCTGTTCATGACGTCTCCCTGCCAAATATCCAAAAAATGTGAAATTTTTTATTGCAATAACTTTTGATCTAATTGAAATTTTGAAAAGCGCTACATGTATTCGTGATCAGCGTCGGATTTTAAATAAGAAAATTGAGTTTGGTTTGAATAGGAGTTAGAAATTTTTTCCCTGTTCATGACGTCTCCCTGCCAAATATCCAAAAAATGTGAAATTTTTTATTGCAATAACTTTTGATCTAATTGAAATTTTGAAAAGCGCTACATGTATTCGTGATCAGCGTCGGATTTTAAATAAGAAAATTGAGTTTGGTTGAATAGGAGTTAGAAATTTTTTCCCTGTTCATGACGTCTCCCTGCCAAATATCCAAAAAATGTGAAATTTTTTATTGCAATAACTTTTGATCTAATTGAAATTTTGAAAAGCGCTACATGTATTCGTGATCAGCGTCGGATTTTAAATAAGAAAATTGAGTTTGGTTGAATAGGAGTTAGAAATTTTTTCCCTGTTCATGACGTCTCCCCTGCCAAATATCCAAAAAATGTGAAATTTTTTATTGCAATAACTTTTGATCTAATTGAAATTTTGAAAAGCGCTACATGTATTCGTGATCAGCGTCGGATTTTAAATAAGAAAATTGAGTTTGGTTGAATAGGAGTTAGAAATTTTTTCCCTGTTCATGACGTCTCCCTGCCAAATATCCAAAAAATGTGAAATTTTTTATTGCAATAACTTTTGATCTAATTGAAATTTTGAAAAGCGCTACATGTATTCGTGATCAGCGTCGGATTTTAAATAAGAAAATTGAGTTTGGTTGAATAGGAGTTAGAAATTTTTTCCCTGTTCATGACGTCTCCCCTGCCAAATATCCAAAAAATGTGAAATTTTTTATTGCAATAACTTTTGATCTAATTGAAATTTTGAAAAGCGCTACATGTATTCGTGATCAGCGTCGGATTTTAAATAAGAAAATTGAGTTTGGTTGAATAGGAGTTAGAAATTTTTTCCCTGTTCATGACGTCTCCCTGCCAAATATCCAAAAAATGTGAAATTTTTTATTGCAATAACTTTTGATCTAATTGAAATTTTGAAAAGCGCTACATGTATTCGTGATCAGCGTCGGATTTTAAATAAGAAAATTGAGTTTGGTTGAATAGGAGTTAGAAATTTTTTCCCTGTTCATGACGTCTCCCTGCCAAATATCCAAAAAATGTGAAATTTTTTATTGCAATAACTTTTGATCTAATTGAAATTTTGAAAAGCGCTACATGTATTCGTGATCAGCGTCGGATTTTAAATAAGAAAATTGAGTTTGGTTGAATAGGAGTTAGAAATTTTTTCCCTGTTCATGACGTCTCCCTGCCAAATATCCAAAAAATGTGAAATTTTTTATTGCAATAACTTTTGATCTAATTGAAATTTTGAAAAGCGCTACATGTATTCGTGATCAGCGTCGGATTTTAAATAAGAAAATTGAGTTTGGTTGAATAGGAGTTAGAAATTTTTCCCTGTTCATGACGTCTCCCTGCCAAATATCCAAAAAATGTGAAATTTTTTATTGCAATAACTTTTGATCTAATTGAAATTTTGAAAAGCGCTACATGTATTCGTGATCAGCGTCGGATTTTAAATAAGAAAATTGAGTTTGGTTGAATAGGAGTTAGAAATTTTTTCCCTGTTCATGACGTCTCCCCTGCCAAATATCCAAAAAATGTGAAATTTTTTATTGCAATAACTTTTGATCTAATTGAAATTTTGAAAAGCGCTACATGTATTCGTGATCAGCGTCGGATTTTAAATAAGAAAATTGAGTTTGGTTGAATAGGAGTTAGAAATTTTTTCCCTGTTCATGACGTCTCCCTGCCAAATATCCAAAAAATGTGAAATTTTTTATTGCAATAACTTTTGATCTAATTGAAATTTTGAAAAGCGCTACATGTATTCGTGATCAGCGTCGGATTTTAAATAAGAAAATTGAGTTTGGTTTGAATAGGAGTTAGAAATTTTTTCCCTGTTCATGACGTCTCCCCTGCCAAATATCCAAAAAATGTGAAATTTTTTATTGCAATAACTTTTGATCTAATTGAAATTTTGAAAAGCGCTACATGTATTCGTGATCAGCGTCGGATTTTAAATAAGAAAATTGAGTTTGGTTGAATAGGAGTTAGAAATTTTTTCCCTGTTCATGACGTCTCCCTGCCAAATATCCAAAAAATGTGAAATTTTTTATTGCAATAACTTTTGATCTAATTGAAATTTTGAAAAGCGCTACATGTATTCGTGATCAGCGTCGGATTTTAAATAAGAAAATTGAGTTTGGTTGAATAGGAGTTAGAAATTTTTTCCCTGTTCATGACGTCTCCCTGCCAAATATCCAAAAAATGTGAAATTTTTTATTGCAATAACTTTTGATCTAATTGAAATTTTGAAAAGCGCTACATGTATTCGTGATCAGCGTCGGATTTTAAATAAGAAAATTGAGTTTGGTTTGAATAGGAGTTAGAAATTTTTTCCCTGTTCATGACGTCTCCCCTGCCAAATATCCAAAAAATGTGAAATTTTTTATTGCAATAACTTTTGATCTAATTGAAATTTTGAAAAGCGCTACATGTATTCGTGATCAGCGTCGGATTTTAAATAAGAAAATTGAGTTTGGTTGAATAGGAGTTAGAAATTTTTCCCTGTTCATGACGTCTCCCTGCCAAATATCCAAAAAATGTGAAATTTTTTATTGCAATAACTTTTGATCTAATTGAAATTTTGAAAAGCGCTACATGTATTCGTGATCAGCGTCGGATTTTAAATAAGAAAATTGAGTTTGGTTGAATAGGAGTTAGAAATTTTTTCCCTGTTCATGACGTCTCCCTGCCAAATATCCAAAAAATGTGAAATTTTTTATTGCAATAACTTTTGATCTAATTGAAATTTTGAAAAGCGCTACATGTATTCGTGATCAGCGTCGGATTTTAAATAAGAAAATTGAGTTTGGTTGAATAGGAGTTAGAAATTTTTTCCCTGTTCATGACGTCTCCCTGCCAAATATCCAAAAAATGTGAAATTTTTTATTGCAATAACTTTTGATCTAATTGAAATTTTGAAAAGCGCTACATGTATTCGTGATCAGCGTCGGATTTTAAATAAGAAAATTGAGTTTGGTTGAATAGGAGTTAGAAATTTTTTCCCTGTTCATGACGTCTCCCTGCCAAATATCCAAAAAATGTGAAATTTTTTATTGCAATAACTTTTGATCTAATTGAAATTTTGAAAAGCGCTACATGTATTCGTGATCAGCGTCGGATTTTAAATAAGAAAATTGAGTTTGGTTGAATAGGAGTTAGAAATTTTTTCCCTGTTCATGACGTCTCCCCTGCCAAATATCCAAAAAATGTGAAATTTTTTATTGCAATAACTTTTGATCTAATTGAAATTTTGAAAAGCGCTACATGTATTCGTGATCAGCGTCGGATTTTAAATAAGAAAATTGAGTTTGGTTGAATAGGAGTTAGAAATTTTTTCCCTGTTCATGACGTCTCCCTGCCAAATATCCAAAAAATGTGAAATTTTTTATTGCAATAACTTTTGATCTAATTGAAATTTTGAAAAGCGCTACATGTATTCGTGATCAGCGTCGGATTTTAAATAAGAAAATTGAGTTTGGTTTGAATAGGAGTTAGAAATTTTTTCCCTGTTCATGACGTCTCCCTGCCAAATATCCAAAAAATGTGAAATTTTTTATTGCAATAACTTTTGATCTAATTGAAATTTTGAAAAGCGCTACATGTATTCGTGATCAGCGTCGGATTTTAAATAAGAAAATTGAGTTTGGTTGAATAGGAGTTAGAAATTTTTTCCCTGTTCATGACGTCTCCCTGCCAAATATCCAAAAAATGTGAAATTTTTTATTGCAATAACTTTTGATCTAATTGAAATTTTGAAAAGCGCTACATGTATTCGTGATCAGCGTCGGATTTTAAATAAGAAAATTGAGTTTGGTTGAATAGGAGTTAGAAATTTTTTCCCTGTTCATGACGTCTCCCTGCCAAATATCCAAAAAATGTGAAATTTTTTATTGCAATAACTTTTGATCTAATTGAAATTTTGAAAAGCGCTACATGTATTCGTGATCAGCGTCGGATTTTAAATAAGAAAATTGAGTTTGGTTGAATAGGAGTTAGAAATTTTTTCCCTGTTCATGACGTCTCCCTGCCAAATATCCAAAAAATGTGAAATTTTTTATTGCAATAACTTTTGATCTAATTGAAATTTTGAAAAGCGCTACATGTATTCGTGATCAGCGTCGGATTTTAAATAAGAAAATTGAGTTTGGTTGAATAGGAGTTAGAAATTTTTTCCCTGTTCATGACGTCTCCCTGCCAAATATCCAAAAAATGTGAAATTTTTTATTGCAATAACTTTTGATCTAATTGAAATTTTGAAAAGCGCTACATGTATTCGTGATCAGCGTCGGATTTTAAATAAGAAAATTGAGTTTGGTTGAATAGGAGTTAGAAATTTTTTCCCTGTTCATGACGTCTCCCCTGCCAAATATCCAAAAAATGTGAAATTTTTTATTGCAATAACTTTTGATCTAATTGAAATTTTGAAAAGCGCTACATGTATTCGTGATCAGCGTCGGATTTTAAATAAGAAAATTGAGTTTGGTTGAATAGGAGTTAGAAATTTTTTCCCTGTTCATGACGTCTCCCTGCCAAATATCCAAAAAATGTGAAATTTTTTATTGCAATAACTTTTGATCTAATTGAAATTTTGAAAAGCGCTACATGTATTCGTGATCAGCGTCGGATTTTAAATAAGAAAATTGAGTTTGGTTTGAATAGGAGTTAGAAATTTTTTCCCTGTTCATGACGTCTCCCCTGCCAAATATCCAAAAAATGTGAAATTTTTTATTGCAATAACTTTTGATCTAATTGAAATTTTGAAAAGCGCTACATGTATTCGTGATCAGCGTCGGATTTTAAATAAGAAAATTGAGTTTGGTTGAATAGGAGTTAGAAATTTTTTCCCTGTTCATGACGTCTCCCTGCCAAATATCCAAAAAATGTGAAATTTTTTATTGCAATAACTTTTGATCTAATTGAAATTTTGAAAAGCGCTACATGTATTCGTGATCAGCGTCGGATTTTAAATAAGAAAATTGAGTTTGGTTGGAATAGGAGTTAGAAATTTTTTCCCTGTTCATGACGTCTCCCTGCCAAATATCCAAAAAATGTGAAATTTTTTATTGCAATAACTTTTGATCTAATTGAAATTTTGAAAAGCGCTACATGTATTCGTGATCAGCGTCGGATTTTAAATAAGAAAATTGAGTTTGGTTTGAATAGGAGTTAGAAATTTTTTCCCTGTTCATGACGTCTCCCTGCCAAATATCCAAAAAATGTGAAATTTTTTATTGCAATAACTTTTGATCTAATTGAAATTTTGAAAAGCGCTACATGTATTCGTGATCAGCGTCGGATTTTAAATAAGAAAATTGAGTTTGGTTGAATAGGAGTTAGAAATTTTTTCCCTGTTCATGACGTCTCCCTGCCAAATATCCAAAAAATGTGAAATTTTTTATTGCAATAACTTTTGATCTAATTGAAATTTTGAAAAGCGCTACATGTATTCGTGATCAGCGTCGGATTTTAAATAAGAAAATTGAGTTTGGTTTGAATAGGAGTTAGAAATTTTTTCCCTGTTCATGACGTCTCCCTGCCAAATATCCAAAAAATGTGAAATTTTTTATTGCAATAACTTTTGATCTAATTGAAATTTTGAAAAGCGCTACATGTATTCGTGATCAGCGTCGGATTTTAAATAAGAAAATTGAGTTTGGTTTAATAGGAGTTAGAAATTTTTTCCCTGTTCATGACGTCTCCCTGCCAAATATCCAAAAAATGTGAAATTTTTTATTGCAATAACTTTTGATCTAATTGAAATTTTGAAAAGCGCTACATGTATTCGTGATCAGCGTCGGATTTTAAATAAGAAAATTGAGTTTGGTTGGAATAGGAGTTAGAAATTTTTTCCCTGTTCATGACGTCTCCCTGCCAAATATCCAAAAAATGTGAAATTTTTTATTGCAATAACTTTTGATCTAATTGAAATTTTGAAAAGCGCTACATGTATTCGTGATCAGCGTCGGATTTTAATAAGAAAATTGAGTTTGGTTTATAGGAGTTAGAAATTTTTTCCCTGTTCATGACGTCTCCCCTGCCAAATATCCAAAAAATGTGAAATTTTTATTATTGCAATAACTTTTGATCTAATTGAAATTTTGAAAAGCGCTACATGTATTCGTGATCAGCGTCGGATTTTAAATAAGAAAATTGAGTTTGGTTTGAATAGGAGTTAGAAATTTTTTCCCTGTTCATGACGTCTCCCCTGCCAAATATCCAAAAAATGTGAAATTTTTTATTGCAATAACTTTTGATCTAATTGAAATTTTGAAAAGCGCTACATGTATTCGTGATCAGCGTCGGATTTTAAATAAGAAAATTGAGTTTGGTTGGAATAGGAGTTAGAAATTTTTTCCCTGTTCATGACGTCTCCCCTGCCAAATATCCAAAAAATGTGAAATTTTTTATTGCAATAACTTTTGATCTAATTGAAATTTTGAAAAGCGCTACATGTATTCGTGATCAGCGTCGGATTTTAAATAAGAAAATTGAGTTTGGTTGGAATAGGAGTTAGAAATTTTTTCCCTGTTCATGACGTCTCCCTGCCAAATATCCAAAAAATGTGAAATTTTTTATTGCAATAACTTTTGATCTAATTGAAATTTTGAAAAGCGCTACATGTATTCGTGATCAGCGTCGGATTTTAAATAAGAAAATTGAGTTTGGTTGAATAGGAGTTAGAAATTTTTTCCCTGTTCATGACGTCTCCCTGCCAAATATCCAAAAAATGTGAAATTTTTTATTGCAATAACTTTTGATCTAATTGAAATTTTGAAAAGCGCTACATGTATTCGTGATCAGCGTCGGATTTTAAATAAGAAAATTGAGTTTGGTTTAATAGGAGTTAGAAATTTTTTCCCTGTTCATGACGTCTCCCCGTCCAAATATCCAAAAAATGTGAAATTTTTTATTGCAATAACTTTTGATCTAATTGAAATTTTGAAAAGCGCTACATGTATTCGTGATCAGCGTCGGATTTTAAATAAGAAAATTGAGTTTGGTTTGAATAGGAGTTAGAAATTTTTTCCCTGTTCATGACGTCTCCCCTTCCAAATATCCAAAAAATGTGAAATTTTTTATTGCAATAACTTTTGATCTAATTGAAATTTTGAAAAGCGCTACATGTATTCGTGATCAGCGTCGGATTTTAAATAAGAAAATTGAGTTTGGTTGGAATAGGAGTTAGAAATTTTTTCCCTGTTCATGACGTCTCCACCTGCCAAATATCCAAAAAATGTGAAATTTTTTATTGCAATAACTTTTGATCTAATTGAAATTTTGAAAAGCGCTACATGTATTCGTGATCAGCGTCGGATTTTAAATAAGAAAATTGAGTTTGGTTGAATAGGAGTTAGAAATTTTTTCCCTGTTCATGACGTCTCCCTGCCAAATATCCAAAAAATGTGAAATTTTTTATTGCAATAACTTTTGATCTAATTGAAATTTTGAAAAGCGCTACATGTATTCG
The DNA here is from genome assembly GCA_019973975.1 of Trichonephila clavata. Taxonomy (NCBI): domain Eukaryota; kingdom Metazoa; phylum Arthropoda; class Arachnida; order Araneae; family Nephilidae; genus Trichonephila; species Trichonephila clavata. The sequence goes on along the minus strand of BMAO01009665.1, from coordinate 2,723 downwards.
TGATCAGCGTCGGATTTTAATAAGAAAATTGAGTTTGGTTGGAATAGGAGTTAGAAATTTTTTCCCTGTTCATGACGTCTCCCTGCCAAATATCCAAAAAATGTGAAATTTTATTATTGCAATAACTTTTGATCTAATTGAAATTTTGAAAAGCGCTACATGTATTCGTGATCAGCGTCGGATTTTAAATAAGAAAATTGAGTTTGGTTGGAATAGGAGTTAGAAATTTTTTCCCTGTTCATGACGTCTCCCCTGCCAAATATCCAAAAAATGTGAAATTTTTTATTGCAATAACTTTTGATCTAATTGAAATTTTGAAAAGCGCTACATGTATTCGTGATCAGCGTCGGATTTTAAATAAGAAAATTGAGTTTGGTTTGAATAGGAGTTAGAAATTTTTTCCCTGTTCATGACGTCTCCCCTATCCAAAAAATGTGAAATTTTTATTGCAATAACTTTTGATCTAATTGAAATTTTGAAAAGCGCTACATGTATTCGTGATCAGCGTCGGATTTTAAATAAGAAAATTGAGTTTGGTTTGGAATAGGAGTTAGAAATTTTTTCCCTGTTCATGACGTCTCCCTGCCAAATATCCAAAAAATGTGAAATTTTTTATTGCAATAACTTTTGATCTAATTGAAATTTTGAAAAGCGCTACATGTATTCGTGATCAGCGTCGGATTTTAAATAAGAAAATTGAGTTTGGTTAATAGGAGTTAGAAATTTTTTCCCTGTTCATGACGTCTCCCTGCCAAATATCCAAAAAATGTGAAATTTTTTATTGCAATAACTTTTGATCTAATTGAAATTTTGAAAAGCGCTACATGTATTCGTGATCAGCGTCGGATTTTAAATAAGAAAATTGAGTTTGGTTGGAATAGGAGTTAGAAATTTTTTCCCTGTTCATGACGTCTCCCCTGCCAAATATCCAAAAAATGTGAAATTTTTATTGCAATAACTTTTGATCTAATTGAAATTTTGAAAAGCGCTACATGTATTCGTGATCAGCGTCGGATTTTAAATAAGAAAATTGAGTTTGGTTGAATAGGAGTTAGAAATTTTTTCCCTGTTCATGACGTCTCCCCTGCCAAATATCCAAAAAATGTGAAATTTTTTTTGCAATAACTTTTGATCTAATTGAAATTTTGAAAAGCGCTACATGTATTCGTGATCAGCGTCGGATTTTAAATAAGAAAATTGAGTTTGGTTGAATAGGAGTTAGAAATTTTTTCCCTGTTCATGACGTCTCCCCTGCCAAATATCCAAAAAATGTGAAATTTTTTATTGCAATAACTTTTGATCTAATTGAAATTTTGAAAAGCGCTACATGTATTCGTGATCAGCGTCGGATTTTAAATAAGAAAATTGAGTTTGGTTGGAATAGGAGTTAGAAATTTTTTCCCTGTTCATGACGTCTCCCCTGCCAAATATCCAAAAAATGTGAAATTTTTTATTGCAATAACTTTTGATCTAATTGAAATTTTGAAAAGCGCTACATGTATTCGTGATCAGCGTCGGATTTTAAATAAGAAAATTGAGTTTGGATTGAATAGGAGTTAGAAATTTTTTCCCTGTTCATGACGTCTCCCCTGCCAAATATCCAAAAAATGTGAAATTTTTTATTGCAATAACTTTTGATCTAATTGAAATTTTGAAAAGCGCTACATGTATTCGTGATCAGCGTCGGATTTTAAATAAGAAAATTGAGTTTGGTTTAATAGGAGTTAGAAATTTTTTCCCTGTTCATGACGTCTCCCCTGCCAAATATCCAAAAAATGTGAAATTTTTTTATTGCAATAACTTTTGATCTAATTGAAATTTTGAAAAGCGCTACATGTATTCGTGATCAGCGTCGGATTTTAAATAGAAAATTGAGTTTGGTTGGAATAGGAGTTAGAAATTTTTTCCCTGTTCATGACGTCTCCCCTGCCAAATATCCAAAAAATGTGAAATTTTTTATTGCAATAACTTTTGATCTAATTGAAATTTTGAAAAGCGCTACATGTATTCGTGATCAGCGTCGGATTTTAAATAAGAAAATTGAGTTTGGTTTGAATAGGAGTTAGAAATTTTTTCCCTGTTCATGACGTCTCCCCTGCCAAATATCCAAAAAATGTGAAATTTTTTATTGCAATAACTTTTGATCTAATTGAAATTTTGAAAAGCGCTACATGTATTCGTGATCAGCGTCGGATTTTAATGAGAAAATTGAGTTTGGTTGGAATAGGAGTTAGAAATTTTTTCCCTGTTCATGACGTCTCCCCTGCCAAATATCCAAAAATGTGAAATTTTTTATTGCAATAACTTTTGATCTAATTGAAATTTTGAAAAGCGCTACATGTATTCGTGATCAGCGTCGGATTTTAAAGAAAATTGAGTTTGGTTGGAATAGGAGTTAGAAATTTTTTCCCTGTTCATGACGTCTCCCCTGCCAAATATCCAAAAAATGTGAAATTTTTTATTGCAATAACTTTTGATCTAATTGAAATTTTGAAAAGCGCTACATGTATTCGTGATCAGCGTCGGATTTTAAATAAGAAAATTGAGTTTGGTTGGAATAGGAGTTAGAAATTTTTTCCCTGTTCATGACGTCTCCCCTGCCAAATATCCAAAAAATGTGAAATTTTATTATTGCAATAACTTTTGATCTAATTGAAATTTTGAAAAGCGCTACATGTATTCGTGATCAGCGTCGGATTTTAAATAAGAAAATTGAGTTTGGT
>BMAO01009664.1:0-12770 GCA_019973975.1 Trichonephila clavata | reverse complement strand
AAATATAATTTAAAAATTTGTTTAAAAAAATTAGAGAGATTATCTAAACTCAAACAGATACGACTTCTGGTGTTTTAATGAATCACAACTTTTGACTGCTTGTTATTCAAATTACCATTCTGACAACAGGCTGCAAACCTAATTTAAATAACAATGAATTTATAAGGAAGTGAATTTCAACAGTCTTTTAGAAATCTAAATATGTAAACAAAAGAGGTAATCATGTGTAATCTTTATCTGTGTGAAAAATGTACAGGGAAGTAAAACTAACGGGAAAATTTAATTCTACATCCTAGTTGAAGATGCTTTACCGTTTTCAAGCCTGCATTATTCTGCATCTAAAACAAAATTAAATCAAGTTTCGCGTCGTTCTTTTAGCTTAGAAGATAGAAATAAAACAAGGGAAAATCTTTTGGATATTTATTCTTTTTGGAAAAAAGAGTAAATAATAATTTTTTTCTACTCATAAATATTTATTCTTTTTTTGTTATAGCATTTAATAATAAACTGTGAAGCTTATATTTATCACGCTTAATCGCATCGTAGAGCAAGCGTGGTCTGCAAAGAAGTGACAAAGTTTTAAAAATGTCTCGAGCTACCGTAGAACGTCGTTTATCCGAAACGTCAAATATCCGAACCAAAATACGGATACGTTTTCGAACAGTGCAATGCTCAAGCAGGTTCGCGGGAGGCCAAAAATGACAGGAAAATCCAAGGTAAGGAATGTTTAGGGAATTTCAGTTGTGTGATTTGGTAAACATCCGCACGGAATATTAGGTCAGTTTGTTTCAAAGAGAGGGGGTGTATATATACTCTTTTGCTGAGTTTTGTTGATGCAGAAACCTGAATGGCATGCGATGCAGAAGACTGTGGATTTCAAATGCTAAATGATGACGAGATTGTTACTTCCGTGCAAGAAGAATCCGACCCTGTTGACGATGAAACGGATGAAGACGAGGACAACAACAACGAAAGTATAGCAAGAGTCCATCAAATGCTGACGCGTTTCTGCGTTGGAGACAGCTATGGAGTGGTACGAACAACAATCAGAGTGCTGTCCTACTTAACTATTGCTGCTCAAGAGAATCAGAGACCTTGCAGTGAAAAAACGAAGGTATACAATGGTACCGCGAAAAATAAGTGATTTTTTCCCACAATCAAAGCAAAATTGCAACATTTTGCACCTATTTTGCTTTTTCTTCGAGCACGCTTCCTGTATGTGATAATTTTCAATATTTGTATAGTGTTCAGTATCATAAACTGCATAGATCGCATTCGGTTATCCGAACGGTGTCCGGTCCCAATTGATTCGGATAAATGACGTTCTACTGTAAATCTCGTGCTCCACACAATATTACAAGGGGGCTTACAACAAAAAGAAGAAAGATTAAAAAACATTCATGCCTTCTCCGGGTTTCGAACCCAGGTCCTACGGCACCGCAGTCAGTGTCACTGACCAGTATAGTGCATGGGCGGCACTTGATTCAGTTTGGAACCGTTGTGTAAAATAGCGCATTTAAAATGTAGCAGAAATTTATATCCTCGCGTAGTATGTTGAGGAAGTTTGGAGACATAGATATCGATTCAGAAGCCATATTCATCGCCTGATTGTAGCTCAGTTCTGTATTTGAAAGGATGATTTCTACGTAATAAATTAAGAGTTAAACAAATCTACATTTAGATAAGTATTTTAAATAATCTTCTTTATATTTCCAGTGTGAATTTAATTTATTTAAATATTAATTTAAAAACATATGACTCAGTTCATTGTGGGTGGCTTCTTAAACATCATTTCTTATGGGTAAATTTAAAAGATTATTTACTTATGTGTGTGTGTGAATTATATATCTTTTTAGTTAAGAAATTCAAAAAAGATGTGACAGTTTTCAAATTTAGAAATAATAGGGTGTATATGTTTGTTCAAAAAAGATAACGGTAAAAATTAGTCGTACTTTAAAATATAAACAAACAAAAAAAGAAATAAAAAACATGGTGTAATACTTTTAAACATTATGGAGATGAGAATTTCAAAACGAAGTCGGTCATGAGATATCGTATTTCATTGTTCAAGTTTTAGAATATGGGTTGAAAACCAAAATTTTTCGCTTCCAGAAAACAATAAACAATTCAAATGCAATTTGTATTATGTCTTTTTTAAAAAATACAGAAAAATATATTAAGATAATTCAATGTAACTACGATTTAGTATTCATTGTCGATCCGTCAAAAGTTTGCCCGCGCAGGTTAAAGAAAAAAGGTGTTTTTACATCATTTTTTTCGACAGTATGTGTGTGTGTGGACGAATCTAATTAAAAAAGAAATTCTATTTGTTTTAAACAGCTAAAAATTTCTTCTGTTATGAAATAATGTTTTGTTACAAATTGTGGAAAGATATTTAAAGTATTCTGTAATTAATTACACACAGTTAAGCAAAAAAAAAAGTACATTAGACGTGCAGTATAAGTTCAAAAAGGGGAGGTCAGAGATGAGCACTTCGCAAAAGTTTTCTAGAATATTATAGTACATCTTATTATTTTGTGTGTATGTGTGTGTGTGAGAGAGGGAGAGAGAGAGAGGGGAGAGAGCAATATGAAAGGTGTAATACATAACACAAACAACATTTTGTATATATCTTTCACAAATGTTTTGATGTAATTTATTTTGGATTGTGTATGTCCCCCCGCTATATGTTTGCAATTGTATTATTTCTTATTTATAAAATTTTCCTGACATACATTTAAAAATAAACGTTTTTTTTTGTAGTAAAATAAGTTCGTTAAGAGATTATCTCTGTACAATAGTATTTTTCAGAATGAAACAACTTATTTTATTAAAAGGTATGAGATTAACATTCTTTTTGTTTATCTGGGTTTGAATTTGTCCATAATATTATTATGGTTAAATAAGCATGCAATCTGCTTAGGTATCCGACTACCCTAAAATTGTGAATTTTGCCAAAAGTTGACACATTTTTTATGATTTTATTTTATAGACCATTTTATTAACTTTATTAAAATACCAAGTTTATTAATTTCCGTTCACTAGAACAAAAACTACAAGTGTTTGGTAAAAGCGGATGCTATTACTTTAAAACGCGTTTTACTCGAAATGAATTTTTTTGAAAATGCTTGAACGGGGACAGCGCGATTGCTCAAAAAGTTTTGAAAATAATTAACTGAATTTTTTGTGTGTGTGATCTGTATAATAGTAGAAGTGTTTTAACATTCAGATTTATCAATCACTGCTTTATTACGAAATTTACAGTCCCTTAATATAGTCACTGTTTTTTAAGCAATTTCATATAATAACTAAAATAAAATTCTCTAGTTTTTGTAAAAATTAAAATATCTCTTATCCTACAGGTCATTTTAAAATGAATAACACAGCATTGCATCAGAATTGAAAAATTGCAAATGTGTTCATAAACTTTTGGTACAGAATGGGCCTCGTTTATGTTATTTTTTGTAAATTGTTACCCATTTTTTCCATTTTAGTAAGAATAATTTCTTCATTATCCTCTTAATTTTAGCATATTTTTCTTAAAATGTACTAAACAAATCTAAAAACCACAAAAAAATCCCCACATCTCCATTTTTTTAAATAAAAAAAGTTGTCGCAAGTATCGGATACCTTAAATGCTAATCCAATCATGACCGAAGAAAATTCATAAAAACATATACTAACTCGTAAAAGATGTACTAGTGTTTTTTATCAACGCTTAGAAATTAAGAAAAACCTAGAAAAAATATATAAGAGCTATAAAAAATATTTAGAGCTGGTTGAAAAAAACTATTAAGCAAGTATATTTAGAATGATGTATGGTTCACTGGAATTTGCATACCTCAGTGACCTAATTCTTACGGTGAGCTTCTAAAGACAAAAAGTGACGTAATCATCATTGTTATTCGCATTAAATGGTGTAAAAGCAATATTCAAATTAAAATTCCTAGAATCAAATTTAAGGTCAGCTTTTGAGATAACCAATATAAATATAATTTCAGGACTTCACTAATGCCGTTTAATAAAAATCGTATTTTACATAAAATTGAACATTTAAAAAACTGGCATTAATATTTAGGGGGAAAAAAGTTTTTTCCAATACTTTTTACAATAAATAGAGCATGAATCTCTCTAAATTCTTTAATTCTTTCGAATTTTTTAAATCGAATAATTCGAATAGTTACTTTAATATTTTATTTTAATTATCTCTGAGCACTGAGTTGAAAAAAAGTATCATTTTATACAGATATTGCCACAATGTTTAAGATCTTATTAAATGCATTTGACTATACAACTTCTTTATATATTTTATATATGTTATAAATATTCTAAATAATACCCTAGAAATGGTTACTGCTTGTTTATTGAAAGCTTCCGGTAAGTCTACAGTGAAGTCAGAATGCAATTTTAATTCTGGAGCATTTTTTAATATGAAATACACGTGCAAAACTTATTCTATTCATTAAGATTAAATTTATTAAGTAATCTTATTCAGTATAAATTTATTAAGTAGTATTAAACTAATAATTTAAACTTAAAAGATCTGGTATCTGTAAAAATTCTCAAAAAATCCAAACTGAAAATAATGATGGTGTCTTAAGCAATATTTTTTTAATAATTTGAAAAAAAAATATTTAAATAAAACATATTTAAGTACATAAATTATTACTATGTGTTAAAATATTAATATAACATAGACATCACGACAGTTTTGAAGCTATAGAAACCAGTAGTAGATTTCGTTGATTAGACTTAGTCGTAATATTTTCCCCTCCTAATGGGCTGCATATTAGCGACTAAGCCTTTGCAGACATGATGAGCCGTTTCAGTGGTGGCCCCATCTAGTTGTGGCTCTCGCTACCAAATTTGGACGCCTGAATTAATTTAATTCAAGCTCTCGTTGGATGCTATATAAATACAGTAGAACGTCGTTTATCCGTATCAATTGGCACCGGACACCGTTCGGATATGCGATTGTTCGGATAACCGAAAACCGAATGCGATCCATGCAGTGTATGGTACTGAGCACTATACAAATATTGAAAATCATCTTATGCGGGAAACGTGCTTGAAGAAAAGGCAAAATAGGTGAAAAATGTCGTAATTTTACCTTGATTGTGGAAAATAATCACTTATTTTTCGCTGTACCATTGTACATCTTCGTTTTTCCACTGCAAGGCTTCTGATTCTCTTCAGCACCAGCATTGAGTAAGACAGCACTCTGATTGTTGTTCGTACCACTCCATAGGTGTCTCTAACGCAGAAACGCGTCAGCATTTGCTACTTCCGTTGTTGTTGCCCTCGTCTTCATCCGTTTCATCGTCGACAGGGTCGGATTCTTGTTGCACGGAAGTCACTATCTCGTCATTATTTAGCATTTGAAATCCACAGTCTTCTGCGTCACATGCTATCCAGGTTTCTACATCAACAAAAGAGCACGTATACACCCCCTCACAAACTGACCTAATATTCCGCTCAGATGTTTACCAAATCACACAACCGAATTTCCCCAAATATCCCTCATCTTGGGTTTTCTGGTCACTTTTGGCCTCACAGGAAACAAATGTTTAGCATTCCACTGTTCGAAAACGTATCCGGACTTTGGTTCGGATATTTGACCCTCCGGATAATAAACGTTCGGATAAACGACGTTCTACTGTATATCTTGATTTAATAATTCATTTAAAAGTGATCGATCATTATATTTTATTTGTGTCACTTTTTCAATTGTCTCATATCACAATATTGGGGGGGGGGGGGCTGTACATTAATATTTCTGTCGTTTCGGACTGAAAATATCGAATGATACGAAAAAAATATCACACACACACACATTATTTAAGCACAAATTATTGTTTAGTAAATACATCTAAGACATTATTTTATTATAATAAAAAATTTTACAAATTTTTTTAATTACAAATTAACAAATATTTAAATAAATAACTTTCTTAGCAACAAATTGGTTTCGAAGTGTGCTAGAAATTTTGAGAAAATTAATTAGTAATTATTTGTGCTGATCACAAGATTAGTTAATTAGTGTTGTGACGTTTGAAACAAATAAAGGTAGCGTGATTTGCTAAATAAAAATTTAGTTTAATTAAGTCACAGCTATTATTTACAACTTAGTACAGTTTGATTATTTTAGAGTCCTAATTTCTAATGCTTTGTGAGGGAGGAGTCTTGTGGTGTCCGTTCCCGTGAAGTTTCCGCTGGAACTCTCGTCTCTCTCTCTCTCGGCCCCCTCTATGTTCTGGGGTTGACCGGTGTCGGCGCCTTTTCTTCTCGTTCCATTCGGCCGTGGGTGGAATGGGCTTCTCCTTGTGTCAAAGGTTGCCGGGGCTATCCAAGACACCTCCGCGCAGTATATTAACGACTGCAGGAGTTTTTGCACATGTGGTGATCAATTCTCCTGAAAACTGATCCAGCCGTGGGACGGGAAGTCGCAAATGTCCAAGAGCTCAAAGATGTGACGTTACAATGTATATTAAAGCCGCACGAGTGCTATTGGCGACGGATCTTGTATTTTTGAACCTCAGTCAAGTGACGTGGAAGACACCTGAGCTGGCACCCTCACTCCAAACTACCTTAAGGCTAACGGGCGGACATTGAACCACGACAGATTTAACATGCATCAGCCTCTCCAAACGGAGGGTCTTCAGTAGTATAAGAGCCAGGGACGTCTTAAGACATCTTGAGGCCCTGGGTCCTTACGCAAAAGTAGTTACTGGGCCCGTACACAAATGGAGGCCCCATCTATAATCTTAAAAGTAGATAGTACATAGCATACGTTGTCAAATACTCGTACAAACAATAATATGAAAAAAATTAATGTGCATGACTTAAAATTGCACAAACCAGCTCAACCGAGTGCCGCCTTTTGATTGAATGAGTAATGATGATATATGGTGGTAGGCCTAGGCCTATTACATGGACGAGGGTCATCAATTGATATATCGTTCGAAATTCCCAGTTTTCGGAAAATAAAACCGGAAATAACTAACCTTTGAAATTATTCGAATTATGATCATGTTAAGACTGTGTCAAAAGCGAGACGAGGCCCCCGTCGTAGCCAAGCCCCTGGGCCCGGGCCCAGTTGGCCCATGCCTTAAGACGTCCCTGACAAGAGCTCGAACTCATGACACACCGGCCACGAGATCACATGGGTAACAAACAAAGAAAAAAAATGCATTATTAGAATACTCTAAATTCTCGAAGAAATATTTCTCCTTTGAACAAATACTCTTTTGTTGATATCTCTTTAACCATTCATTAAAAAGAACAACTTTGAACAATATTTAGAAAAGGAGCGAAAAACTCACTCATGCACGCGCAAGGAGAGTGAATCCTTTCTAAAATCAACACAAAAGTGTCGATTGTTGCCGTCAAAAATCCTTCCATTTCACCTTGGTGAAGACGTCCACTTTCGACCTTTGACATTGAACGTCAAAAAAGAATCTTTTTCTTCAAACATTTCTAACCACCTTCAACTTTTTCTCTTTTCTTCTCTGGTAGTACACTTATATCGATGACGTTCCCTGCCGCCAATAGATTCCTGTTATCTTTTAACACTCCAACCTTGAGCCGAATTGGATCCCGTTAGTTCGCATGCATCCATATCCCCATCACGTCAGCTATCGCTTTTCGCCAGGGGAAATATGGGTCACTTAACCGACGACCTTTAAGGTTGAAAAACAGCGGGTCACGGCTTTTACACGCACTGAAGATTACATTATCGGAATGCGTTTCTTGTGGGCAGCAGCGTTCTTCCAGATTAAAAAATCATTCCCATTCTGAATGCATAATGAAAAAAATAAATAAAATTAAGGGTAACAAGGGATTTTTCCCCATTTCGCAATAACCGGAAATACTGCGTTGATTGGTGTCTTGGCCCCGGTTAACGGAACTTGGTGAGATACAACTCATTTTGACTGATGACCCCAGACTGAGAGGATAATCGTTTTTTACGAAAAGAATTTGGATAGAAAAAAAAGAGGGTGAAAGATTTAGTAATTGAGACATCCTCAAAAAGTAAAAGTTTGTGGCCTAATTGCTAGAAGATAATAATTGATTGGTGGAATGTCACCCCCCCCCCCCCCGAATAATAGACTCTGAGCAATCTCATTTGCATTCTAGTTTATCAAAGTGAAATACAAACCTTGTTAACGAGAAAAAGAAAAAAGGAGAAGATTAAGTCACGTTCAATTATAGCTATTTGCGAATGTTTTAAACATTGATTAATAAGTAATTATGAATGTCTATCGCTTAAAGTCAATATTGTCACGAAAGGTTGAATGGCGAAACTCTAAATATATTGCAGGCAACTCTTTGATTTTGGAAAATGTGAATATATTACCTACATTGGCATGTTGAAAGTTTCTGATTACCTATTTATGCTCATCTCAAATGTTCATTGAACACAGACAATATTTGAAGGATCGGATGACAAGGTCACACCTTCGCCTCACTCCATGAGGAATTTGAACCATGAGAGATGTGACATGCACAGTGACGTCTTAAGAATTCTTCAGCCTCTGCTTCTTTATGCAAAATAGACTCTAGTTGTGACCCTTTTAATTATACAACACATAGGGGTGGCACCACCATCAGGGGTCAGCAACCTTTTAGCTGTGGCGTGCCAAACCCATCTACCAATATGATTAAGCGTGTCACACAGTAGAACATTTTTGAAACAATTCGATTTCCGCGATAATGCATGCAGTGTTAGAGAATTGAAGTCAAGAGAATTTATTCATATTTTAATGCATTAGAAGAGAGAAATTTTAGCAAAAAAAAATCGGCTATTATTTCCACACACATTGATTGTAACTCTGAAAATAATGTGATTTTTTTTCAAAAATCCTAGTTCAGACTCTGTAGAGAAGACTTATCTTTATTCAGCCGACTCTCGATAATTCGAACTTTCGATAATACAAACCTCTCGATAATTCGAAATATATGCTCAGTCCTTCAAAAAACTCTTGATATTTTGAACTAAAACAACACGTTTTGGTACACTCAATATTTCGAAGAAAAATTTGTGCCTAGTTAGACTACACAATACGTTATAATTCGAAGTTATCTTATAAAAACTCTCGATAATTCGAACACTCACTATGATGTGCAGTCTGTAATAAACTTGGAGCTTACAAGTCTTGCGTTTTTGTTGTCTCTGCGCGTTTCCCCTGTAACGTAGCTCCTTTAATGACCATCTGTTTGTGAATCCTTCTTAGTGTTTTCCGTTTCCTCAGCCGAAAATACACTTTTAGTGTTTTCATTCTTTTAAGTGGATGATAGACCAACCTCACCTGTTGTCAGTCGTCCATTTCTTTCCTTTAATACTTGGCCTTGCTACACATGTGTTCAGAAAGGATGGTCCGCTATTGCGAAGAAGATATGCGTAGGATTGTGTATGAATGTATTGAATGGACTTTTAAATTCTTTAAAGTATTTATACTGTATAATATGTACTTTTAAAAATATTTTAAAATAATTTTATACATATGTACAATTGTGTGTTATTTTATTGCATAGTTTCAAATTCAGATGTATAATAAAAAATTTTCTCTTCGTGTATTTTGGGAACTATTTTCCTATCCTCTTGACAATTCGCGAACTCTTGATATTTCGAAGTTTTTCATTGGTCCCTCCAACTTCGAATCATCGAGAGTCGACTGTATAAGCAAAATGTTATTATCATAGAAGCATTTTACATAAAAGGAGAAAACTTTGAAAATATGTCATTCTTTATTAATTTTTTTGCCAAAATATTGCATTAAATAATTTTTTCCTCGTAATAATAACCTTAAGACAATCTTATATCTATATTCTAATTCAAGTGACACTAAATATGAAAAATATTATTCATTTATACGCCTTTTCAAAATCATGGTTTCGAGAACGTAGTCGGATACCCTAAAGGTAAAGTTTTAGAAATTCGAATTTTTGCGAATTTCAAAATATTACTTTGCAACGAAAACTGATACCAAAACGCTAAGAAATTAGCAATTTATAAAAACAACATTTACTTTCATTGAAGTACTATTTTAGGATTTAAGGAATAGAAATTTTTAACGCGCGCAACAATTTATTTACATAATTGTGACAAACGAAGATAAAAATAAAGAAAACAATACTACAAAAACAGAGGAAATATTAATTAAAATTTCAATAAATGGAATAAAGGAAAATCTGTTTGTACATTTGTCAATATTTACATGGCTTTTCTGACACTAAAATTTTCCCGCGAAGCAAGTTTTAAAAATTCTAAAATATTTTTTAAAAAATTAAGTGAAAAACATGTTTTTAAGCAGAAAATGTTTTTAGATTCTTCTTTTCTTCTTCAGTGGCTCGACAACCCTGGGTGGGCCCTGGCATTCTCCAGAAGTCTTCTCCAGATATCCCTACTTTTGGCAACTGTTTTCCAATTTTTGACCTTTAAAATTTTTAGGTCTTTTTCAACACAGTCAATCCATCTTAACTAGAGTCAGTCCCGAGGTCTATTTTCCATGGGCTTTGCCAGAAAAATTTTCTTGCAGCAACGATCTTCATTCATTCTAGCCAGATGACCAGCCCATTTAAGTCTCTGTAATTTGACAAAGTTTACAATATCAGGTTGTTTGTAAATTTTGTAAAGTTCTAAGTTAGATCTTGGATCCCACCAAGAATGCAGCGTAAGATCTTTCTCTCGAAAATTCGCAAAGTTTCTTCATCACGTAAGGTCAATGGTCTCTGATGCATAAGTCAGGACAGATCTTATAAGACTTTTGAAAAGAAGTAATATAGTTCTTAATTTGAGAAAACTGGATTTTAAATAACTCTTCAAGGCATAAAAACATCTATTTGCAGCAATGATTCATCTATAAATTTCTGAGGCCAGCTCATTTTTATTAAAAGCTTTTATTTAACTTACAATGTATGTATGTATGTATGTATGTATGTATGTATGTATGTATGTATGTATGTATGTATGTAATTTGTTCGGGTGGAATCTTGCAACTCAATTTTGAAGCTGATATCTTCCTCCCATTGAGCTGAAATTTTGTATACACGTTTAGTTTGGATGACAATGCATGTTTTGACCATTTATATTCCGATATTGCAATTAATTAAAAAGATATTAATTAAAAACGTTAAACTAGTTTTGGGCGCCAACTTGGATATATCTGCATTGTTGTAATAATTTTATTGTTACAACAATGACAAAAGTTGGCGTCGAAAATCGGTTTTCAGCCAAACTGGCATTTCATAACGTTGCGCTATTGACAGTATTAATTAACTTTGTCTTAAAAATAATTACATTTCTACAACGTAAAAACAATCTAATTTCTACAACGTATGCAATTTTTTTACAAATTTCTATCTATTTCCTTGGATTTAAATTCAAAACAAAAAAGTAGAGCTATTTTTCAAGTAGATTGGTACATTGTATACCTTTCTCAACGCTGCCAAGTTAAACTGATATGGAGTATTGAAGAAATTCTTTAAATAATTTATCTAACTTTAATCTATGAAACTCAGACAAAAAAATAATTACAGAATCGGAAAGATCATTTTTTTAATGTATCTTACCCATCAAAAAGGAATCCGCTAGGAAAACAATAAGAGAAAAATATTATATAGAAATGCAATATATTTTCGATTAAAAAAAATAATTTTACAATAAAATGAAGTAATTTTTTAAAGAAATTTTCTAATTTTAAGCCTACGAGTAATTTAAATATACCTCATTTTATCACCAGTAATCTAAACACACACTACGACACATGTGTCCTTAAATTTAATTACAAGTAGAATCTGTTAATTTTATTTGAATTTAATTATTGATTTTTTCAAAATCAAGTTTCTAAAGATGTTCTGAGCAATTAAAAAATAATAGATTCTTACGTAGAAGATATTCAATGTCCAGCAAAAAATTATCATTATTTGATAAAACTTTCTTTTTTGATTACAACATGCGTTTTGAGTCTTAAGCATTTTATTGATTAATACAAATATTTAAATGCCTTTTGAAGTTTTTAATAAACAATTAAAATTTTCTTCTAATATGTTAGAGAAATACATCCCTTATCTTCAAAATATTTCAAATAAATAATATATTCTTTAAGTTTTTCAAAAATAGTTAGAATTTTAATTAAACATTTAATAACTTTGTCATTTATGAAGATAATCTCACTAAACCTTTTTTTTTCGTGTGTAGAACAATGTTAGCCAAAATCTGCATGAAGATTGAAAAAATTGCTTAAAAATTACGGATTTAAATAAATTGTGTTTTTAGTCTAATACCATTTTGCGAGAATTAATTCAGCTAAACCAGGGATGGCGAACCAGCGTTCAATGAGTTGAACAGGCTGAGAAACCTGTCCAGCGATAACTAAAAAGTAAAAAATAAATTAAAATGTAAAAAAACTTTTTTAAGAACAAGCTTTTATTTAAAACGCGCTAAAAAGAATAAATAAACTTTTCCTTTAAAACTTTTTTTACTATCAACTTATAACGTCATTACACAATTTATATATATAAAAGCTTGTCGCGAGATTTACCTGTGTAGATAAACAAGTAAAATAAATAACTTGACCTGATTGATTTTGGTTTTTAAAAATTCAAACTAAGTAAATACGAGTACTTAAATATTGGCGACAAGCTTTTATATCATATAAATTGTGTAATGACGTTATAAGTTGATAGTAAAAAAAGTTTTTAAGGAAAAGTTTATTTTATTCTTTTTAGCGCGTTTAAATAAAAGCTTGTTCTTAAAAAAGTTTTTTACA
>BMAO01009663.1:0-36029 GCA_019973975.1 Trichonephila clavata | reverse complement strand
TATATATAAATATATATCTTTATAATATAAATCTCGCGTCACAATGTTTGTCCTCAATGGACTCCTGAACCACTTAACCGATTATAATAAAATTGCACACCATGTGCAGTTCGATCCAACTTGAGAGATAGGATGGTTTTCATTTCAATTTATCACGCCATAATTTTTTTATAGCCGGAAATGTGAAGAATCCTGAAAAAACGTTGCCAGATTCCCGTAAGGGATGCTCATTCGGTTCTCTCGACGTTATTTTGAATTTCGTCAAGGTCATTCACGTTGCGTTAGCTTTGTGTTTGGAAGATGGGAAAAGTTGAGGTAGTTTTGAGTCTCGCTGCGTAGAAAAAGGGGAATTCCCTCATATAACCCATCACAACCGATGGTTTTTTTTTTATTCTTAAAGATTGATTTATTGAAGAACAGTAGAATATAAGAAAAAAATATCATAAAATTATAAGGAAATATTTTTAAATATATTTTTATCACATAGTATTATTTTCTTTTTGAATTTCATACTGTGAAATGAATCAATATCGTTGCGTTTAAATAAAAATTATTTTTAAAACTTTTAATATCAGTGATTTAAAAAATAAAAAGCCAAAAACTTTTTTGAACAAACTTTAATAAAACACTCAAAATACTTAATAATTAATAATTTTTCCCGTGTGTCGAACATTTCAAAAAATCCTCACAAGACCCCAAGGGGTGTTTGCGGGGCGGGGGTTTAAGGGGCGTTATAAATTTATTTTTAAGTTATTAGACGTACAGTCTTGAAACTTAGTAAGCAGATTCCTCTCATAGGGTAGAATACGCTAAAAAATGGGTTTCGTGAAAATTGCCCCCAAGTGGCGTTGCGGGACTTAAGGGCGTTATAGATAATTATTTCCATTTTTTAAACTATTAGACGCACAGTCCTTATATTGATAAAGAGATTTCTTCATAGAGTAGAGATCAGCTATAAGAAGGTTTTGTGAAAACAGACCTCTAAGTGGCGTTGCAGGGGAATAAAGTGGCGTAAGAGATAAATATTTTCGTTTTTAAACTATTTGACCTACCTGCTTGAAAAATTGGTAGGAATGTTTCTTTCATGGAGTAAATATCCGCTACAAAACGGGTTTCGAGAAAATTGACCCCCAAGGGGGTGTTGCGAGGGGTTAAGGGCAGATATAAATAATTATTTCCATTTTTAAACTATTAGACTCACACTCTTGAAATTTGGTTAGCAGACTCCTCTCATAGGATAGAAATACACTGCAAAATGTGTTTTGTGAAAATCGACCCCTAGGTGGTGTTGCGGGGGTTCAAGGGGCGTTATTGATAATTTTTTTGCATTTTTAATTAATTGGACGCACAGTCTTCAAATTTTGCTAAGCAGATTCCTTTCATAGAGTGCAATTCCCCTACAAAATGGGTTTTGTGAAAACAGACCCAGAAGTGGCATTGCGGGGGCTCAAGTGGCGTTATAGACAATTATCCCCATTTTTAAACTGTTAGACGTACAGTCTTTAAATTTGATAAGCAGATTCCTTTCGTAAAGTAGAGAACCGCTACAAAATGGGTTTCGCGAATATCAAGGACCAAGTTTAATTTCGGGAGATTAAGAGGCGTAATCGATAAATATTTCCATTTTTAAACTACTTGAGCATCCTGCTTGAAAATTGGTAGGCATGTTCCTTTCATGAAATAGAGTTCCTCTAACAAAGAGTAAAATGAAAATTGACCCCCAAAGATGTTTGCGAGGGGTCAAGAGGAGTTACAGAAAAAAATTCCTGTTTTTAATTGTTAGACCCATATACTTGAAATTTGTTAAGCATGTTTCTTTTGTTGAATAGGGATCCACTAAGAATAAATTTTAAGCAAATCAAGTTCTGGGGGGTTACTGGGACGTATTGACAAAAGAAATTACTTTTTTCGAGCTACAAGGACTATAATAATGAAATTTGGTTTGCATTTTTCTTTTGTTGAATTGAAATCCGCTAAGAGCGGTAATTTTGGAAAACGGCTCTCAACGGGATTACGGGGATATTGATAGTAAAACTTTTGTTTTTTTTTTCTGTTAGATTTAGACTTGAAATTTGGCTTGCATGTTCAATTTACGGAGTAGAGATCCACCGAAAATTGGTTTTGCGGGAATCCACTTTGTTTTTGAGTTACGAAAGAGCAAACATCATTCTATGCTTCAATTTTAGAGATTTTAAGAAAATACAAATTAGATGAGTTCTGTCCCCTTTTTTTATCAACAGGTGACAGTTACAGGTATAAGTATATTTTTGAATTCAATCGAATTCTTAATGCTAGGACTTAGATATCAATAATTCATACATATATATAAGCAGTAAAAATTTATAAAACATTATGAAATACCCAGCGAAGCGGGCGGGTAACAGCTAGTATTTATATAAAAAGATGATATACTTACAGAAACTTTGATTTCTTCACTCAATATTTTATTGCCAACTACCTGCAACAAAATTAAAACATTAGGAGAAGAAATGTAATAAAATTTACAAAAACGAAATAAAAAATTCCAAACAACTGACCTCACATAAAAGTTCACTATGATCTTCTGCAACAAAAAATATCAGAGCTTCTTCAGCACGACATTTTTTCATAAGCTGATTAATATGAAACATAACAATGAATGTCAAAATCAACTACAGCAAAAAAAATCAATAAATCTGAATATTTAAAAAGAAAAAAGTATTTTACAAATATTTGATAACTTACTATAAAGTCAATATAAAATAAATTGCATTGTGAGTTACAATAATTTTCATTGTTATTTTCTATACTGTATTATACACTTTAATACTATAACTGTTTTGCCATTATATATGTATTTTGAGACATTTCTTATGCTATTGATTCAGTAATTAAACCAGATTTATACAAAGATATAAATTAATGCATTATTTTACAGAAGGCAATAAAGCTACATGAGAGCTATTAACAATGAACCTTGAAAATTTGAAGAAAAATCAAGTGACAAGGATGACACTCGAGTTTTGACATCCCACTCTCTAAACTTCTACATACTGCCTATACAATAATTTTGAGTCTCAGCAGATTTGATGTACATCAACCCTTCTTAGGGCAGGTCTCCATGACCCACAAGGATTAAAACACATAACTCAACAGAAACAACATCAATCTCAAGTTCATGATCATGATGGTTACCCTGGTCACATTTATTGCACAGTTGGAAGCTATTATAACTTAAAGGATAGAAATTTGATTATCTTCATCATAGTAAAAATAAAAGCTTTAAAAGTTTTATTATTAGCCATTATTTTTAATAAGTTCAATGGTTTAAACAAGTCATTTTAGCATAAAAATTAAAGTATATTTTTAATTAAATGTAAAAGGAAATTTGTTAAAAAATATACACACGTAAAAAATAACAAGCAAAATTATTTATACAGGTAACAATTCTATATTTTTTAACAGAAATTCTATTTGAAATATTTCATTCTAAAATCAACAATTAATTCTTTGAAGTTTCTGAAAACTTTCAAAAAATATTTTCTTTCAAGTTTTACAATAGAAAAAAAATTATTTTAATAGAAAATATTCTCTATTAATTTTATTTTAATTTTAGAGTATGTAATTTTAAACATGGCCCTAAATATGTTTCTACCATTTTATACTATGTATTTAAGCAAAGTTAAATGTTTAACTTGGTAGATTATAAAATTTAAAAAAATTATAAACTCTACAAGGCCCCCCAAGAGGTTATGTACATTATAGCATCGAATATATTCCTCCCAGATTTTATTCTTAATGTAAAAGTAACAATGCACAATCAAACATATCAATGTAAATATTTGCTACAGTATTTAATGAGTGCACAGCAGATTTTAATAAGTGCACCAATCTTATGCACCCCCCCCAATAGTTAAATAATAAAAACCAAACAATAAAAAACATTTAATTATGAAAAATACTTTAATTTATATGCATGATTTATATAAATATTCACAGTTCCAAAATAGTTGCAAGAAGAGTAGAAAGTACAGAATCCCTGCTTTATACAAGTAAATTGTTAAATTAAAACCAATTATAACACAATTATTTTTTTTTTCAATTAGAACTTTATAAACACTAATTTTTTATTTAAATATGCAATAATATAGTTATTTCTATTATAATTTTTTTAAATTATACATAATTTATTAAAATATTTAAATAATAAAAGTAATAGCAATATTTTATTCATTATGATGTTTCATAAAGAAAATAATTACAGTTCTTAATGATAACAAATTGAATACTTATCACAAACATTTATATTTAATGTAAATATTAAATATTATTTTTAAAAAAATTTAATAATAAAATCACACTATATAGAAGCAAAAAATTAATGCAATCAGATAATATTCCAGAAAGTAAAATCATCATTCTCAAAAATAAGCTTTTAAAAAAATTTCTTACTATTTTATTTGCTTCCTGTTGGAATGCTGTAGAAGAATTCTTATACAAACTTTCTGAAATTAAATATCCCAGAATTTAATAAAACTATTCATATATAAAAAACATAGGACATGACTTAGAAAAATTGGTTCTGAAATATTGTAAATACATACCACATAATTTCAGGATATCAGATGATTCTGGAAAATCCATCTTTCCACGAATAAATTTTCCACTACAAGAATAAATATAGCTTAATTTTAAAATATTTAGAATAAGTACTAAACTTCCGGGGGAAAAAATCTTAAAATTCAAAATTTTCTGACCTATTTTAAAATTCATTAAAAAAAAAACTAAAATTATAGAATAAATTCACATTATTTTCTACAAAAAACGAATACATGCCTTTCCCTTTTATTTTAAAAAAATCTCCATTTTTATGTTTTAAAATGGTGCACATAATTTTAAAAATAATTTATAATTCTTTTTGATTCCAATAATTTTTTAATAACTGTAACATTTTCAAACTATTAATTGTTAATAAAATTTTATATTTGCTATTCATACTTACAATTTTGATAAGAAAGCTCTTTCATAAAAAGTACAATCAAGCAACTCACCTTTGATATTTAAAAGCTTCAATAAAAATATATATATTTATTAATTTAGCCAATATACAATTTTATTTAACACGAGCATAGCAGGGTGCATTTCGAAAATTTACAAAACATTAAAAGCATACTTTCGTTTAATTTTACCTACATGCAATGCAAAATACTGCTCAAAAAAGCCGGTACTAGAATTCGAGTAGCGCTTCATTTTTGTTTCCGGAAACTGACACCTTGTCTAAAAAAGGTAAAAACTAATAAAACTCGAACGGGAAAACAGGACAAATCACTGAGTGTAAACAATCGTCTGCTTCTTGAGTGTTGCCATAGTGCTAAAAAAGCAAAAGAAAAGGAAATATTGATTGATTGATTGAGTCCAAATATATAAGGACATCAGATCAATTTCTAAGGAATAAACTCTGAAACAAAAGAAAGGGATAAATGCGTTTTTGATTCGAAACACGCCAAAAAATCTTTCAAATGTTTTCACACAGATTTTGTCTATGAGGGACGATTTTTTTTAAAAAGAGAAAATCTGGGTACAACAAACGCTTGATAAAATGTGTGAGCAGTTATTCCGCAGAAACTAATGTTTTTTTTTAGGAACAATTGTTGTTAAAACCAAGCAATATAGCAAGTTTAAGCATAACAACAAAATTGCCGCCGTATTATAAGGATCTTAGTACCCGAGTGGTCATGGTCATAAACTTGTGGTCAGCGAGTCATGAATTAGGGTACAGATACCTAAGCCCAGTTGAAGAAATAACGCACATAAAATCTATTGTGACTCAATTTCCACATTTTTTCGTGGAGTGAAATTTTGGAGAATGGGGTGTCAGCTCAGATGTCGTCCTCGTCACTTGACCGAGGTTCAAAATTGCGAGATTTGTTGACTGTAGCCTAAATGTAACTTTTTAATGTGACGTAAAAATACAATCAAACCACATGGTAAGATTCATAAAGTAATTTCAAATTAAAATGGTAATTTACCTATAATTCACACAAACTGAACTTTTTCAAAAAAAGTAGTGGAAATTAGAAAAACAATTAACACATACTGTGGCGGTATCTAAGTAAGCCAGTAACAGCCTCAGGACAGGAGTGATCACTTTAATCTAATGCTATGTTACGTGCTTACGAATCCATAGGTCGCGGGTTCTAATCTCCGACAAACTGATGCAATATATTTCATATTCATATATTGAATGTTAAAACTAAACAAATACACAGTTGATTAAAAATCATGGTTCTATATACACTGCTGGCCACCGTAAATGCAACACCCTGAAGGAAGCACGCAAATAACATGAAATTTACAACATGCATTAGCGGAGGTGAGATATGCAAATGATTAGAATTTCAGGGCAGACACATCACGCACGCCTGTGGCGCCACCTCAAAGCGCTATTTAAGGCTTGGAGATTTCGACGATTTCAAGTTCGGCAATTATCTTTTTCTTGTGGTTTTTTCAAAAAACGATCAGTTATGTCTCGTAGAAAACAACGATCAGCTTTTGATCAAGTATCCGAGTTCGACATGGGAAGGATAGTGGCCTACCGAGATTGTGGATTATCTTTCAGGGAAATCGGTAGTCGTGTTGGACGAAACCAAACAACTGTAATACGGATATGTGATCGTTGGGTGCAGGAGGGTCAATCGCATCCACCTCAGTGCACCACTTCACGTGAGGACAGGTAAATTGTGCGCATGGCAGTGACGGATCGCTCAGTCACATCACGAACCATAGCACAGCACATTGAGTCTGTAACGCATCATTCAGTGTTTGCGCATACCATTCAATGCCGTTTACAGTAGAGTGGTCTGTCCGCAAGACATCCATTGCTTCGTCTACTCTTGACGCAGTACCATAGGCGTCTCCGCCGCCAATGGTGCGATGAAAGAAGGATATGGGCGGCAGAAAGGAATGAAGTTATCTTTACTGACGAGTTACGCATCTGTCTGCAACACCACGATGGTCGGATTCGAGTCTGGAGACACCGTGGAGAGAGGATGCTGAACAGCTATGTTATGCACCGCCACACTGGTTCTGCACTGGGTATTATGGTATGGGGTGTGGTATTGGATATCACTCTCGCACTCCTCTAGTACGGATTGCTGGTACTTTAAACAGCCAGCGCTACATCTCCGAGGTGTTGGAGCCAGTTCTCCTTCCTTACCTTCAGGGCTTGGCCACAGCCATATTTCAACAGGATAATGCGCGACCCCACGTGACACGCATTGTCTAAAGGTTCTTCGTCAATCACCAGATTGAATTGCTTCCCTGGCCGGCTCGCTCTCTGGATCTTTCGCCGATAAAAAATATGTGGTCCACGGTTGCTCAACGATTGACCCAGCTGCCACACCCGGTCAACTTTGGCAACGTGTGGAAGCTGCTTGGTCTGCTGTACCCCAAGAACACATCCAAAGTCTCTTTGAATCAATGCCGAGGCGTGTGGCAGCGGTGATCTCCAACAATGACGGCTACTCTGGCTACTGATTCTGGCAGGAACCACACTTCACAGAAGTTTACAAATTTAATCATTTGATACTTGGTCAACATGTTATCTACAAAATAAATTTTGTTGTGCTATCTCTTGTCTTTCTTGGTGTTGCATTTACGGTGGCCAGCAGTGTACAATACCTCCAATTTTCCTGCAGCAAATTTAAATTTGTTACATTGAAAATGCTTATTTTTTAAATCCGTGGTAATATATTAAAATATAATTCAGTGAAACATTCAAGATTTTATTTTATTAGATAGTTTTACTAAATGCTGAGGAAAAAACTTAATCTGTGAAAATTTTACTTTACTGATTAAAATAGTTCAAACTACGAAACAAGATTTTTACATAAATGAATGAAGTTTTGTAAAGAGAATTTAATTGTATTTTCTTTAATGCATAGTTATAACAGTTTCGCTTACGACATATAACTGATCTATTTATAGATACTATGTAAAATAATTAGTGCTACTTTAATTTAGAAAGTGATCAGGAACGAAACAATTTATTGGTAATTAAACAATGGCAGCCCTTGGCGACTAAATAAGTGGGGGAAATAAGATATAAATCATAACTAAAATTTAACTAATTAGTTTTTACTAAATGAAATACAATGTTATCTTTCACTATCTAGTATAACGCTAGTAAACTAACATTTATGCAGAAAATAATTGTTTTGAAACTATTAGAAAAGAGTACTTCATACAAAATTAGAAAATTTTCAGTTCAATTCAATTATTCACTAATTTGGAAAATACAAACTTAGAATGAAAGATCTCAAGCTCGGTGGAAGAAACAGAATCAACAGAATAGAATAAAATCGCATTAAATCCCGTACAAAAACTTAAAATTCTATCCATAAATACTACTTTTAACTGAAAAATGTTTCTGCATTTTTTCAAAAGTTTATTTTACATAAACCTTATTAAAATTTAAATAATTTAAAATGTTTCTTTACACAAATGTAAAAGAAGAATGATAATAGAGCAACTGTACTGTATTTGTACAAATTAAATTTACAATTTTAAAAAGGGAATTTTTTTTTTAAGCTTATACTGAGACAGCTTATATGAGAGCAGATGTTTTTTTTATTTAAATTTCATGAAACTACAAAAAATAAAATGAAGCAAGTGAGAAAAAATATATTTATACGGAGTTCATTAAACCTTTAATAATTTTTTATACTAAATTTAATATTTCAATCCATGAATAAAATATGCTACTCAAACTGAAGAAAAAGTTTCAAAGTGTTTAAAATAACTTTAAAAAGAAAAAGGAAAAAAATTGTAAGATACTTAATTCCGACAGTCTTATTTTACCCATGAAGCACAGACAAAATTTCGAATTCATTTCATTATTCCATTTTTCTCTTCATATCCGGTAAATACCAGTTTTAAGTTGTAAAAGATTTATAGTCAACGTGTCTTATTGCTTTTATAAATGAAACCCTATTAAGAAAACGTTACAATGGGCTTTAATTAAGTAAGTCTAGAAGCGAAAAAAAATCAAATTCAAAATTAAATAAGGAAGGAAATGCGGTAATAAATAAGAACAAAAAAACATGAAATTTTTTTTTCCCGTTTTAATTAAAAGGAAGCATTTGAAAAATCTAGTTTTCCCAGATAAAAAAGTAAAAAATTAATATTGATTTGTGGTATTATGCTTTTTAGTATGTAGGAATTTTTTTGAAATATGTTAATGTTCTTGAAGATCAATTTTTCAAACGTTGTATTGAATACCGTGTTTGATTATTTGTTAATGTCGATAGGCTTAGTAATCTTGAACCATGGTCAAATAACATGGATGACACCTGAGCTGCCTCCTCTTCTCCTGACTTCCACACCACATTAACTGGTGGATGTTTGAGTCTCTACAGATTTGACATGCAACGGCCCCCTCTGCACAGCGGGTCAGGTTTACATGGGAGCTTCATATAAATGAAATTGGTTGATTCCATTCTTTAAATTGTTATAGAAATGATTGATTGATTTTCTCATTGTTCTTTTATAATAAAAAATAATTTTTTAACACGCAACAGAAAATTTTCGAATTTAAGTAATGCACATAAAAATGGTGAAATCGTATATAGAGGAATTTCTGCCTTTGTATAATTCCTTTTTGATATGCTGCCTTAACCGATTTGCCAAATGAATGGCATAAATAACTTATGCCTAAAATAATTTCTTCTGAATTATTTTTTGTATATTTGATACATATAAAACAATATTGTGTTGTATTGTATATTCTGTTTTGTTTCCTCACAGTTGCACAGTTTATTGCATTTGAAATACCTACATAAATCCACCATGTCACAAAACAGGATTTTAAACATCTTGGAAAATAATTTCGAACAGAAAATGATCCGAATATTGGAACAATTTCAAATAGTTATAATATGAATACTTACATTTGTAATTCAGTACCTTAAAATTTTGAAATTCCTTAAAAATACACCCTTTTTAACTGTAATAGGTTAAATTAAACATTAATTTAGAAATTTAGCTTAAGAGACAAGGTACTCTCTCTCTTTCGTATTATCACCGCCAACTAATTCATCAAATAAAAAGACATCGTCCCAAATTCTGCGATATGTAATCAAAAATGGAAAACTGTCGCATGTACTAACACAATAATTTTACCCGCGCATACGATGACAGCGCTTGGTGATGTCTCCTGATGTGGTGAAATTGGTCATTGATATAATACACAAGTACTGACACCAATAACGAAAAATGTTTCATTGTTGAAAAGTTACATTGAATAATTACGAAATAATTTATAGAATAAATATCATAAATCCTATTTTAGTTCACTCCTTTATTTATAGCTAATTTGACGATTTATTGTCACCGTAGAATTGGATATAAATTCAATACAGGAAAACGAGCTGTTGATGAGCTAATTGTGCCAAAAAGAACATTTTTATCCTTTATCTCCAAAGATGTGAACTAAACTAAGATTTTATTGAAAGTACGAGAGTAAGATAATGTAATAAAAACAAGTAATGAGAGAGAGACAAAAAATTAAGTCAATTCCTACTTAGGTCAACAAAGAAACATTTTATTTTAGTTAATTAAATTTAATTAATGAATTAATATTTGAAAAAAATGCATCAAAATCAAGTGTCATCCACTACAAATATCAAAAAATATATTTGAAGCCCAGAAAAACTTCGTTAGAAAAACTTACTGGCGCCATCTATTGGCGCTAATTCTAACTTTGTCAAAAATAACGCAGAATAAAAATTTAAAATTTAAAACATAAAATTTAATTAATGAATTAAAATTTGAAAAAACTATTAACATCAAGTGTCATCCACAACAAGTTAAAAAAAATGTATTTGAACTTCAGTGGATGAATAAAAAGCATTTTATTAACGATTGAAAGTTTGAACAAGACATATATCATTGATATAAATATATGTATATAGGGAGAGAGTGAACTAAGTAGGAATTGAATAAATATGAGAAACTATGTAGGTAGAATCTAAAAAAAAATGAATTTTATACAAAAAAGAAATAAAACACAAAACTCTTATATGCAATTAAATAAAAAATATTTTTTCAATTTTACCTGTAAATTTCTTTGCAGATAGGCAATGCATATTTATTAATAAAAAGAGGGCGCATTAAAATTGCATATATACTCTTCACGTACAATCAAAGTATCAGCATTATTTTTGTCGTTAATGGAACTTAAGAACTTTATTTTCATACCGTTAACCTTTTTAAAATAAGTTTTGATAAAAAAAACAACTTTCACATACCTATAGAATCAGATTTCCATACCGTTATAAACTGCTTTCGTACTTTGAGAGACACATCAGAGCGTCCATAGTACCAAACAGTCAAAAGAATAATGACACGGAAGCCTGGAATTTAATACAAGCGAACAAAGCTCTCGACATAATCGAATAATTTATTTCAGTGGAACATCAGAACAAAGGAGACGTTTACTGAGTTAAGTGGAACAAATTGTTCACAAGAGAAAAAAAATAACGAAGATCAGTTTTTCTCCATTTTTTTAAATATTTTTTTTAAATATGTCTCCAATTCAGTGGCGTAACGAAGAATATTAGGGACCCCTGTGCAAAGTCAGGTTTTGGTTTAATGCTACATATTGCAGTGGTCTTCAAATTATGTTCCACGAAAACATGAGGTTCCACAAAGTATTCCAAGAAGTTCAATGAACCCAAATAAAATATTGAAAAGAAAATTTTAAATGAAAATGCAAAACCAATTCACATTCAATAGAGTTTGAATACAGAGTTTCTAATACAGAATTTGAACGAAGCATGTTTCTCAAAATATGTGGCAATAAAGACAAAATATAGAAACGAGTTCAACTCAGAAAGCGAAATGCAATTGCAGATAGCTTGAATAGAATTAGATTTCAAAAGCATGTAAAAAAAAAAAAAATTTAAAATTTAAAAAAAATTGGGTACTTTTTTCGTTCCGCCGGAGCAAATCCCGCAAAGTATGCCTTATTGGCGACAACACACAATATACTCATGAAAAATGTTTGTTAATAAATGCTAGTTCTCATTGGTTTTTCATGTATTTTTGATGTATTATGAAAAAGACGTTACTGAAAAGAAAAGACCGCGACTTGTTTTAAAAATGTGGTGGTAAAAGGTTTTTTTTTATTTCCAATGTGGTTGCGGATTGGAATGAACCATTGCAGACCTGGTATATTCCCCGGGAGCTGGTATCCTTTTCAGTGGGGCACCATATAGGTGGAATACTTAATGCCGCAATTTAATAATAACACACAGTTTTCTCCCTAAAGGAAGGCACCTGAGTTCTGCCGATGCGAAATGGTACTCGTAATTTAATTTGGCCGAGAGCACCCAAACCAAACAGGCACTCTAGGAATCTTTAACATACCGCATAGTCATGCGACATGGACGTTGTCGATTTTCTGCATCATGAAAATGGTGAATTTTCATGATGGCTCGGGCTGTGGTCTAACCCGCAACTTTGGCGTACAAAGCCAGCGACAAACCAACTTCGTCACCCAACCGGCAAAACCAGTCAATGAACCGGACATGATCATTGACAGGTAAAAAGTTATCAGCATAATAATAACATTTGGCGTCGGTTGTATCATTTTTAGCGACTTTATCACCTTTGCCGCAAAACAGAAAAGTACCAAAAATTGGAAGAACACATATATATTCCAGTTACTGAAACACAAAGTTATAGCACGGGTAGATGACACACAGTAGCGCACACAGGAATTTTTCAAGGGTGGGTTGGTCAAAAGTTCCAGTTTCCAGGGTCAAAAGTTCACTATTCTCGTATCATACCGCACTACACTATCAAACATATTCTTTTGATTTTATGGATCGTTGGAAATAAAAAACAGAAAAGAATTATTGAATAAATCATTACCCCTATAAATAAGTTATTAATGACAAATACTTAATTAAATTACCAGAATTATTATTATTTTACGTACTATATACATAGGATTATAAACAATCGAAAAATAGCAAGGGTGGTGGGGGGAGTCCACAATATTTATATAATTTTATTAAACTCGCCAAGCAGATTTTATTGGCAAAAAAACACAATATACACATAAAGAATTTTAATACATGTTAATCCTAAGAAATTTTTACTTGGGAGGAATAAGCAATTTCATTATCGCTTAAAATTTTGCATTCCGTTCAGTTTAAAACATTCCATTACGCAGCAGTTGTATCATTTTTTGGTGATTTTATTGCCTACACCGGCGAAATAGAAAAAATACACTATCTCCTTAACCTGATAATAATCCCACAAAACCTGTAACCTTCTTAACCTTTTCCGATAGTTACTCTCGAAAAAGACATTTAAAAAAGAGCGAAAACTAATTAAATCAAATTTATTATTTCCATAAATATGAGAGTGCTTATTTTTCTTCAAATAGTTTTCCTAGATTTTATTATAAACAGTTAAGGTACCTTTTGGAGCACCCGTACCATGGTCTGAAAGCTATTGAGAATAATCCAATAAAAATATTATCTATACCTTTTTACACCTAAGAAGTATCTTCTAATTATCTTAATTTTCAATAACCTTCGTAACAACGTAAGGTAATAACTTTAATTAACAGTAATATATTGCTATGATTATAGACATTAATGCAGATATGTACTTAAAAATAAATATTTATACCTTGTAATTCAAAAATATTGCATAAAGTATGTTACATTTCTATTAAAAAATTTTCACTTTATTAAATTGTATTGACAACATTGCGTACTTTTTCGAAAAGAAATAGCAATAGTATTTATTAAATGTGCACTGTGTGTTGATGACAAACTGAGTTTGCTATGATGTGCATCGCTGAAAAATATTTGCTTGTAATATTTTTTTTAATAAAAATGGTCACAATTTGACCTTAAATTGTTAAAATATGCCTTAAAATCAGTATATATTTTCTGAATATGATATTTTGATGAAAAAATTACAAACTTCACGAAATTATATTGGTTTTAAAAAAAAGCAAAATCATTCCCCTTTCCTTTCATCCCGAAAATATCATAGAGAACACAATTTATCAAACTCTTTAAAAACATATTTCCCTTTTTTTATTTCTTAAAAACAAATGGGTCCAAAACTTTTTATTATGATCTAAACCTCCACAAATCCTTTTCCAACATCAAGTATTCATTAGATCTGCTTTCAGTCAACACATTCTGCGATAATGCTGTTTACCATCAACACACTTAACGGCTGTTCTACTCCCAATGGGAGTTTTTCTGCAATTCTCCAGATCACCAACGTCTGCTTTATCTATTTTCGCCTGTCATTTGCAGCTACGATATTATTTTCCAGTCATTTGGCTTTTCCGTCCCTTGATCCATAGATTCCATTGCCTTTCAGAGAAGGACAAGAATTAAGACTCGTGTTAGAGCCGACATCTTGAATTATCAAAAGTAATGTGAATCTTTGGAGCTTCAAATTATACTTTTTAAGTCAAGACTATATCGTATTTATTTTGGTAAACAAAAATGCATTTGAAAAATTAAAGAAAGCAAGATGATATTTGTGAACTTTTCGCTATGATTGGTTGAAAAGTATTTTTATGGTTAGTTTAGCAATTTTCTCGATTTTGAGTTCCAAGTTTTTAAAAATATTCAAAAACACAATATATTACAAAATGACAAATTAAAGCTCTGTTTTATAGAACTTTTGGAATACATTTTGGTACAGTCTAAAAATAAAATAGTGATATACAATAAAATACGTTCAGCGCGAAAAACGCTTAAGACGAAATATCGGTTAACATGAAATAATTCAACGGTTCCGACAAACTCTATGTATTTTCATGCATTTTTATTCTTAAGGTATCCGACTACGTTCGGAACTGTTCTTTTGCAAAAGCGTATAAATTGATAACTTTTAAGATATTTAGTGGGACTTAGATTAGAATACATGCATAAAATTGTTTTACGAATATTATTTCAGTAAAAAAAAAATATTTAGATGCAATATTTTGGCAAAAAATTAACATAGATGACCTATTTTCAAAATATTCTCCTTTTATGAAAAATGCTTCAAAATAATATTTTGCCTTTATATAGCTCAGATCTCTGTACAGAGACTGAACTAGGATTTTTGAAATATATAACTTAGAAATGGATTTATCCATAGTTTAATACTACAAAGTGGAGAAATTTTAAAAAAAAACCCGATAATTATTTCAATTGATAGTAACGCTGAAAATAATGTTAATTTTATAAAAGTCCTAGTTCAGACCCTCTGGAAAAATCTTTACTTTATATAAGTAAAATATTATTATTTTAGAAGCATTTTTCATAAAGGAAAAATGTTTTGAAAATAGGTAATTCTAAGTTCATTTTTTGCCAAAATATTGCATTTAAATAATTTTTTATTTTATTAATATTCTTAAAACAATTTTATACAAGTATTCTAATCCAATTAACACTAAATATCATGGAAATTATCCACGGATAAATCCAAAATTTTAAATCACGGTTCAGGACGAAGTTAAATACCTTAACACGAAGCGAAAATCGCTTAACACGAAAAGGTTTTCCTTCTGGAAATGAACAAAATACCGAAAACACCAACCGCGAAGGCTGGATTAACCCTTTATAAGGCCGTGGTAAGTATACTTACTCCCAACTTAATTAATATTTAAATGGCCAGGGGAAGCTATTTTCCCTCCTATGATTCGTGTTGCCTACATTTCTACCAGTACAATAACTGATATCTAGATTTTCAAATAGCAAAGGACGACCTGTATATTTCATGAGCAGCAAGAAAACTCTTCCAGATGACTTACGAGTGACTAAAGTTGGTTACCATATGCCAGCTTGACAAAAACTTATAGGCGTTACCGTTTATACTCTACTGAAACACATGAGAACAAGATATGTTTGCATAGCTTGCAATGTCCCACTATGTATTGATGATTGCTTTCTGAAATTTCTTGGAAAGAAAAATTCTAAAATTTTTAAACACAAAACATATCTAATTTATACTTCTTTTTCAGTATATTTTAGCATTTGCAAATTATTTCTTAAAATATCACGTAATGTAATACAAAAAGTAATACAAATCATAAGATGTCCTAACTTTAAATACCTCCTGATGGGAGACTGGCAATGGGGATGGTCTCTAAACAATTCGTAATTTTGTGTGTTCCTCTTGATTACAGGATATTGTTGAAATTCTTCAGAGATTCTTATTGCTGTCGCTGGCACTCAAGGGTGAACAACCGCATAAATTTAACTGAAATTGTAACTTTGCGCTAGGGACTGACCAATAGGTTTTTTTTTTTTTTTTTTTTTTTTTTTTTTTTTTTTGTGAAAGAGTGCGCGTAGGTGCAAATGAAGAGATTTGTCTTCCCTTAAAAGGCGCTGAGCGATAGTGTTCAGGGAGAGATCAATTCAATTTCTGATGATGTAATTCTATCTTCTCTCGAAAGGGATTGCCCCCCGCCCTCCATCTCTCGCCTCCGTTTCAGATAAGTGGAAATCTTAGTTCTTATTCAATGTTTCCTTAATTCTTTTTCTTATTCGTGTTTAATTTAAAACCTAAATTTGTAATATAATCGTGTAATCTAATAATGTAATAAACTAAATTATTTTAAGTTTAAATGGAGTAGCGTTATCTTTGAATTTAGTTAGAATAGATTAACTCACTTGTAATACGGACTAAAAGTTTGAATAAGCGAACCTGGGTATTATGATGCAAGTTAACTTAAGTGAATTTTAAGAGTAGTTAAAGTGAGAGTTGCATCACTCCCAGCGTGTGGTTTGAAACATAATATGTTTCAAACCACACGGAAACCACCAAAAGAAAATGGTCTTAAAAGTCAAATTAATTAAAGGTAATAAGCTAAATGAATTTTTTTGTTTATAAATCAACCAAAATTCCAAAAATATTTTAACAAGACTTTACTTGAAATAAAAATGGTCTCATAAAGGGTTAAAGAGGTGTTTGAAAAAGTTCCTGTATTATTGGACTGTATCATCGGAAGAACTCCTTGCAGTAGATGATGATAATGCGTACATAGTCCCAATTATGACACGTAAAAACTTTTTTTGAGTTCGTTCAAAGTTCAAAAAATATCATTCATGCAGATTCTGAGAACGAAAATGAAATGTATAAAGCAGCTCATGTTCCCACGTCATTCAAAATGAGGAAAAGTATGCAGTTATTTAGACGCACATTCCAATGGTGAAATGAATAACAAAATGGATGACATCGAACAATTTGTTGACAATTTGACGCTAAAAAGGACAATTCGAAGAAAAATATCAGATTATTTCCCAAAAACTCAATAAATGCCTCAATTAAAAAAAAAATTGAAAATTTTGTATTAAAAATTTCATTAAGTTCTTGTGAATAATTTGTTTCATTGATTTTTATGAAATACATGCCTATATACATATCTATGAAAATAAAATGTACTCAAATAAACTTAATTTTGTTGAATATATGCTTTTTTTTTTTTTTTTTTTGTAATATTCATTAACACTCAAAAATATTTTAGTCCCCTCAGTTTCGTGTTAACCGATTTTCGCTGTAGTTAAAAAACTGTAATATATAAACGACGTGCAAAGGAATTCAAATTGGTGAGAACACGAGAAGCACTGGTGTAGCTAGTTCTGAGTGGGCCCTGTATCAAAATTCCTTCGGGGCCCCCTTTTTAGATATGGGAAACCTGTTAGTGGACTTTAGAAACACATGTTGGGGCCCCTGTAGCTTGCGGACCCCGAATAATTGATACGGCGGTAGCTACACCCCTCATGAGAAACCTTAATTGCCTTCAAGCTGAATGGTCCGACAAATTTCATATAGAATTTCACTCTTATTTCAGAGTGGAAACACTTTCATGAAGAAGGTATTTTTCAAAAAAAGAAGAAATTTGCAATGGATAAACTAGAACTAAATAAGCTCGCATTAATGTAATTCACTTTAGTCAAGCATGATTATAATATAGTATAATTTATAAAATCTTTACTGTGTTACACACATTAACTTTTAAATTTTTCACTTCTTATCAGCTTTGCTTACAATCACATATTAAATTAAGAAATTAAACACTTTCTTCTCATTGCCATTTTGAACTAGTGAAAGCAATGCTATTCATATGGAATTTTTAATTACTCTTTCGAATCTAGATTGCATTAATCAGATTGCAACGAAATGTATCTGAAAGAATGAAAAATACTTTCAACCAGTTCATTTTTTTTCTTTCATTCCTATGACGCTAGGCCCCGGGGTACGATTTAAATTATTCTAATTTTTATATACAAGGTGGTCCCGAATTCATGGTACAAACTTTAAGGGTAGATACAGGGCTCTATAATAATCATTTATTGTACAGGAATGTTTGGGCGCAAGTGACGCGGTGAGTTGCAAATACGGGAAATAAAAAGGCAAGAGAAATAGAGTTATTGGTTGGTTGCGTTTTTAGTAGGGGGCAGTAGATGTCTAGCCACCGTTCAACATGATGCATCTCAGAGTTACAAATGCATCACGCGCAGTTTCCAGATTGACGAATGCTAGATCACAGAATTTTACAGCGATGTGCGCACTTACCCGAATGCCACGTTTGGGATGCAATGGATTGAACATGATGGACTCTTGGCTACCCTGATCTCCTGATGTACCGGACCTCGATTACTTTTTATGGGGACATCTGAAGAATCTTGTTTATGCGACTCCACTTGACTCAGATGAGGATCTCGTTGCTCGAATATCTGAAGCTGCTACACGTGGGGGCGAAATATCTGGCATTTTTGAACGTGTACGCCAATCAACAAATTTAAAATTATATAAAGAGAGGAACCTCTTGACATGCAGTCTAACAAAGTTTTTTAAAAAAAGTAGTACCTTCTCCTTAGAAAATATCTAAGTTAATTGTATTTGTAAATAGCTTTAGAATAGTTATTTATGGTTAATTGTTGCAAACACTCAAGAAAACATTACTTTTTTGATGTATTAAAATAATTAAAACAGTATAAATGTAAATGAAAAAAATGTGTGTTTAATGAAAAGTAGTAATTATTTTAGAAGATTATCCCTGGTAGTATAAAAACATTAAATTTGATTCCACCAAATGAAAAAGAACCCCCCTAAATGGGTGAAAAATTTACATTCGATATATCTTTATTTTATACAGGAGATAAAGCAATAGTTTTGAATACACTAATTGAAGCTGAATATGAAATTTTAGCAATTCATTCACACACAATTTAGTTAACATCATTAAATTAAAGTATTACATTACATGAAGTCATTTAATGTAATTCTACGAAAGCTCACAGACAACATAATAATTGAAAGTCACATGTTAAGAATTTCATAATTAGAAATTTAGCCTTTCAAGGGAATTTCGTAATGAACTTTCTGAAATAATTACATAATTTCATGCAAACTTTGAAATATGTTAAGAAATATTCAATAACTGGTCGATCAAATTTTAAAAAATAACACAAAAACATGTAAAAGGAAATTAAGAATTTCTCAAGATAAATTAAATATTTAGTTAATTTAAAATGGTATTTTAAAATAGTGTCTTTTATTAAATAAACGGTTAATTTATATAATTTGTATAAATGATTTTTATGTAAAAATTTTTTAAATAAATAGAAAAAAAGAAAAAAATTACACATAGCTATGAGCTGATATTATCTTTATATATATGTTACCGGCAAAGTATATGAAATGCCGGCATTTTATAGAATGCCTAGGCATTCTATAGAATGCCGGCCGTTTTTAGGCAAAGTATGAAATATGAGATTTAATACATACTTTGCCTAGGCATTGTATAGAATGACTACGCATTCTATAGAATGCCTAAAGCTATTTAAGCAAAGTATGAAAAAAGGTCATGATAAGGATATTATATCAATGACTTACATTTCCTAAAAGTACAAAGGTTATTCTGATAAAATAATGAGACTGCCATTAAAAAAAATTATTGTTAAATTGTGATTTCGCATATATTTGCCTTAAAATTACTTCAGAAGTTCCAAGTCGATAGAAACCATCCTATTTCCCACTCATCAAAAAGTGTTAATATATTGGCATTCGGAAAAAAAAATTTACTACAATACTTTTTTTAAAAATAATTTTCTGTTTTTTCTGGCAAGGTTCACAAAGGTGGATGGTGGTGGTGGTGGTTCAATATCATAACATGTAACATTTTTTTATTTGGTTGAAAGTTCTTTCAGAATTCTATCACATCCCCACAATCCGGAATTTAATTTTGCTCTTGGCAAATTAAATTCCTAGAACAAGTTCACATCTTCAGAACTCAGGTATCTATCTCCCTCTGGGAAGGAAACTGGGTGTCAAAATTACCGGTGGCAATTGGTATCGCCTACATGGTGCCGCACTAAAAAGGATACCAGCCCCTGGGGAATGTACTAGGTTTGAAAATGATAAAAATACCAATCTGCAGCCCCATTGGGGAAAAAAAAGAATCCGTGACATAATACTGTATAGCAGTTCTTCCCAACATTTTTATCTTCCGGACCGGTCAATGTTTGATAATTTTACGGTGGCCCGTTGAGGGTGGGACGTTGATTATTTATATTTTAAATTGTTTCGATTTTATAATTTAATTGTTTTTAAACATGCCTTCAGAATGGAATTCAGTTGCACAAAAAATAATTATAAAATGATTTTACATAAAATATAAAGCGATTTCCATGGAAAGTCGCACAAACACGAGAAAAATACACCCCAGTAAATATAATGGAAATAATTTAATGCTCCTTGAGTGGCCCGATACCCTTTGATCCACGGACCAGGGGTTGGGGACCACTGTTTTATGGTACTGACGCCTTCTTTAACAGGTTAAATGAGTTTACTTTAATTTTTCTCAAACATCACATCATAGCTATTCTGCAACCAATAGTCTGGGTCCTTAGTAGTCATTTTAGCATTTTGTATATCAGTTATTAACTTCTAGTAAGTAATTTCAGTTAAGACCCCTCCTCCCCCCCCCCTTTTTTTAATGCAGCATAGACTCGAATTTTGGGCAACTAGCCGTCGAATAGTTGTTTCATATCTATGGACCATGGGTATGCAACTTTTAGCTGTTGCGTGTCAAACCAATCTACCAATATGATTCAGCGAACCACACAGTAGAGCATTTTTGAAACAATACAGAAATTAAAAATTTGTTAAGTAGTGCAAAGTGCCACTAAGAATTGTACCGCGTGCCACATGTGACATAGGTTGCCGAACTCTGCTATAGACCATGGCTCCTTCTCCAACACTACAGCTTGTACCTCCATTTTCATTTAGCACAGGAAAAACCAATCTTTTGTTGAAAAAGTAAAATTGAGCACATTTTGATATTTCCGAACAATGTATTGCCAATTGACGCGAATATGTGATGTATTTCGTACTTTACCGGTTTCTCATTAGGTATTCTATAGAATGCCTAGGCAATGTGTGAAATAGGAATCATTTCATACATTGCCGGTAGATTTAGGCATTCTGTAGAATGCCGGATTTCATACTTTGCCGGTAACATATATAACTGGTTTGTGTTACAAAGCAAATTTGAAAATAGCCATATATAAAGTTTTTTCTTTTCTACTCTTCACAAATAGTATTAAAATTGTCTTATATTATTATAATTAAAATTTTCAATCTAATTTTTCAGATATTTTGCAAATAAAAGAAGACTTTAGAGAGCATTCGGAAACGATTTCAACTTAGAAAATGTTTAACCAAAGAGGATAACAAATTAAAAAGTAATTAGTAACTAGTTAACTTTGTGACGGATCTGTACGGTTTCACTAACCTCCTCAGTAATTCTTTAAAGTTTTATTTATTTCAACCAATCTCCACCGGGAGCCAAAGCGTGATTTATGCAAATGAGAAATATTATGTAAGTTCGAGTTTCGCGAGTGAAAGGGAGAGTAGTAAAGTAAAGAGTTAGATTTTTGAAGTAAAATGAATTGAAGCATCGGTAAATCAACACGCAGTTGTTGACAGATTTAGTGAGTAGTGAGTGACGCGACGAGCTAAGCTGAAGATTGAAATTGGAAAGTCGAGTGTGGATCCTGGCCATTAGCCGATCCAGCCAGGAATACATCCTTCACCACGATGGACCTGCTGAATTGTACAAGAATAAGTTTAGTGACTTAGAAATTGTGAATACGTGTACGTGTGTTAGCTGTAATTGTACGTGTTGATCTTTCGTGAATTCAGTTCCGATTCCGTAGTTCCGCTAGTAGTAACCCCTTCTCATACTCCACTGTGTTTTATTGTTCTTAAATTTGAATCGTGCGTTTGTAACTTTCCTGATTAAGAGTTGTCAATAAATATAGTGATTTGTAATGATGTCTCTTGAATTCGTTAATCCGCCTACACGTCCAGAAACAAGTAACTGTAGACGGGGAGATGATAATCTTAGGGAGGTTATATGTCACGACAACTTTGTCGCAAAATTATTAAGTGAGGAATAAGTAATGAAAAAAGAAATCAGAATAAATGTTTTACTGAATACATTATGCAGAGTATCTAAAAATAGAAAACAAAGGCTCAAGGCGGGCAATTTAATATATAATTCAAAATGTATTTTTAGAAATGCTAATATGGGTGTGTCAAGAGTAATAGCGTGACTTCAAAAGATTTGTTGCATATCACGATCTGAACATCAAAACAATTAAGCGTAACTGCTTCTAATGTTACAAAGCGAGTTACAGGCAAATAAGTCTAAGAAAACTAAATTTGTTTTACTAGAAGTTTTGCATGTTTGTGTTGTCCCTTAAAATATTCAAATTATTCTGTATCAACTAAATTTAAATGCATCATATAATATTTTATGGCACATGTCTACAAATATTTGTAACATATTTATTATATCTACATTTAAATAGAACTAAAAAAGAACAGTTGTTAAATATTTTTTTTAATAAAATTGTTTCTCTAGAAGCATTTAGATTGTAATATTCATTTTTCTTAATAAAATGTTTAAGGTTAGTTACATACCTAAAATAAATTATTAAAAAGACATATCTGCTTCCCTTTATGAGAATTCTAAATGTAAGAGCATTAACTAAACAAGCAATCAATGTTTTCCATATTGTTTATTTTAATATTTTTTTAAAAAAATAAAGCACAGCGGCAACAACAAAAATGGAATAAGAAATAGTAAAAATTCTAAAACTGAATTAGAAATAGTTTTCATTTCTATATTTTACTCAGGAAATAATTTATAAAGAAAAAATAGTTTTTTTTATGAAATTCAAGTCTTAAAAATCACAATGAGAGTTTTCAACTGATATTTTAAGCTTAATTTTGTATTCTAATTTTTACTTACATATAATATGATTGCTACAAATACATTTTATAAAATTCATTTACTTAAAAAAATTATACAAGCTTTCTAATTAAGTTTCATCATTTCAAAATTAAAAAAGTGGGTATCAAATTACGAGTTTAATAGTTATTTATATTAATATCGGATAAAATAAATCATTACAATTCTCATATGATGATCATTTGAAGTTTGTTTTCTATAAAAATGTGTACGTTCAAACTAACCAGCTGTTCATAACCTTCACTAATGACATATTTTGATATTATGTATATCGAATTTTTTTAACTGCCGAATTTTTACTATGTTCGATAAAAACGTCAGTAACTTTTAAAAAAATGTCTTTGTATTAAAAATTTTCTTAAGAATTTTGTCCATGTATTAAAATATCATACTGTTTTAGTTTCTCATAAGTGGTAAGATCCCTCTATCAGTGCCGCGTGAATGTGACCCTTAAGCTTTCATTGAAAGGTTCTAGGTATTTAACTAGGTTGTGTTTTTCAGTGAAATGTTTTGAAATTTTTTTCATAACCTTTTAGGTCCTTGGTCGATATTGATGAAAGACAAATGGATTTGGGCTGCGAATAAATTCTATAATAATGTCAAAGGTAGCTGTAAAGCAAAGAAAAGTACCTTCGTAAAATATGTAATTAACACATAATTAAGTAATATAAACTTCCTCTTACGTCACACACTTTGCAATCAAAGTAAAAACAAGACAGTGACAAAAAATTAATGAGATGTTTGACATTGTTCTCGTGTTTGCGTGACATTTGCTACTGCTACAATATTTGACTAAAATGGAATAATTATAATACTCAGAAATTTTTCAAGAGAACATTAGATATTTTGGTTTTCGTTTTAATTTTCATGTACTTCGCGCCGTTCAAGAAACATCTTTCGAAAATATAGTTTGTTCTAAACAGTGATGTTAGAAATAAGTCATGAATCTCGAATAAGTGTTATTTTTCTCTGTGGTGATATGAATAAATTTTTCATTAAATTGAAAGTCAGATTGTAGCTCTATACATTTTGTTTGAAAATAAGCAATGCGTATTATATCCACAGAGAAAGGGAATGAAAATAAAATATTAGTGGGATTTTTCTCGAAGTATCAAATTTCCTGTACCAAACCCCCCCCCAGAGAACTAAAGCTGCATATATTTGTCATTGTTTACAGAACGGTGCTTAACTAGTACCAAAATGCATTAAACTTTTTATTTCAAATTGAAACTGCAATAATTTTAGACTCATTTCGAAAAATTTTATGGTTCAAGTATTGTACGGAACAAATGGTTTTCACCTTGAAAATACAAAAGGCGTATTTTGTAATTCACTTGCAGTTTATTTCAATGAGAGCACTGGCGCACACAAAGCTAGGGGCTAGCACCCCCCCCCCCCAACCATAGCTAGGGGCGTAGCTACCACCGTATCAATGATATGGGGCCCCCGAGCCTACAGGGGCCCCAGCAAGTGAAACTACAATCCCACTGACAGGGTTCTCGTGTCTAAAAAAGGGCCCCGAAGGAATTTTCATACAGGGCCCATCAGAACTAACTACGCCAGTCTCTATAGCCCTCGATTTTTTTCCGATCGATTATAATCTTATGTATATATTACATAAAATTTAATGAAATATTTGTTTTTCGTGATTTATTTTGTTGATTAATGCTAATTATGTTTTCAATAATTTATTTTTGTACTGTTTTTTGTTCTCGACATTTGAAAAAATCAAAAAAAAAAGTACGTTTGGTGGCTTACTGGAGTATAATACGAGAATAGTGGACTTTCGACCCTGGATCCCTACACCCTTAAAAATTTTTTATGAATGCTTCTGAATACGAGAGAGTATATGCAGTCTACTAAAAATGCCATGTCTGTCAGTCAGTTTTCTTCGTCAAGTTAGGGAAAAAATTTCAAAAGTCAAGATACAAATAAATTTTTTTGACACTAACGATTAGGAACTGAAAATATATATAGAAATATGGTTATAATATAAATTATCATTAAAAATTTCAATACAAAACCTAACAAATGAATTATATGTAAACCCAGAATTATATCCCGTTTTACAATTGCTTTTATTTCACTTGTGGAATAAATTCTTCACGGATAATTCAGACATCACAACTTATTATAAGCAAAACATAAATATGACGAAATGTATTATTAACAAGGAGAGCACAGCATACGAATA
Source organism: Trichonephila clavata (assembly GCA_019973975.1). NCBI lineage: Eukaryota > Metazoa > Arthropoda > Arachnida > Araneae > Nephilidae > Trichonephila > Trichonephila clavata. The sequence continues at coordinate 10,503 of BMAO01009663.1, read as the reverse complement.
AAAAACATCCAATCATCACATAAAGCAAACCGATAGGGTATGGTCCCGAAGAAGTGAGTCAGTTTAGCTCCAAGCCTACATTTTTAAAAGAACTGAACATTTATACATAATGTTCAGAGAGTCTAATGTCTGTTCATAACAGTCAGAGAAAATTACGATTATCATACTTTTGTAATTTGTGTTGAATTTTTTTTATGCTTGTTAACCTTTAATGTTGACACTAAAGCATTGTTAGTTATGTTTATGATATGTCGCTTACCCCTATATTCAAAATAGTAGACAATCGGATGGATGGAAATGGAGGTATCAAATGCTAATGCCACTCGTCATTTTAATATGTCTCATAATGTGGGACCGAACACTTTGTCTTTGGTTATATTTTGAGCATTCTGTCTTTACGATTTTTTGTGATCAAATTCAGAAACAAGAAGACTTTATACAGATTAATCAAGGGTTAAAGTCTCTGAGAAAGATTTCTCCTTTTATGTCAGAAGGAGGACAATCATTATCATGTTTCGGCTCATTTCAGATCATTAAGGGCACAACAATATCCACAACTACGTTGTGCAGACGTCTTCTCAATTAAGGACTCATTGAATTTCTAAATTCTTCGTAGATGAGTTCCAACTTTCACTGAAAAGTATGGTTCGCGTCCATGCCCAAGACAAGAACAAAATGCTCCAATTCAAAATTGTTGAAAGATACAGTTATAGAATGGATAAATATTTAGTTTGGACGAGAGTCTCTCTGTTTGATGACACTGACTTGCATGTGCTCGGTGGAGAAACTTATGGCAATTTGTGAAGTATCGGAGCGAAGAACCTCGTTACCAATGTCGCACCATTTTGGTACTATTGGGGATGAATTCGTCCAAAGAAATATTAATTTCCGTTTTTTAACGAGCTAGTATTGTTAATGAATATCTTGAAAATCAAGATTTGTAGCGAATGAATAACCAGAGCATTCGTGAATCTTTAATTCGACAGAAACTTTTTGGAGTACCTCGGTTGACAGCTCTCTCTCTCTGATTGCCTCTCTCTCTGTAAATCCTCCTCCAAGGTCATTAAATATGCTGGAGCAACGAGTACTTTTTTTCTCTAAGTGTGTGAAGTCGATCCGCATGTATTACGAGTAGGGAAGACACATTTCTTATTAAATTATGCTTATTAATACTGCGTTACTGAAATGTTTTTGAGAAAATATTTGATTTACCTTTATTAAAAAACAAAAATTACTTTTTTTTGTTTTTTGTTTTTTTGTTTTTGTAAAAGCGTAATTTCTTATTTGTAAACCCTGGAACCACTTCACCGGAAACTAATAAATATCTGTATAAAGCATAGGATCTTTTTTGCCCACCAAATTGGATAGGAAAGAATAGTTGTTCCTTAATTTTTTGGAGGAATCCATGTGTTATTAATAATATATTTTACTCCTCAAATCACTGCAACGTATATAATGTCCGCACATTTCCTTCCATTTGAGTTCACTTGTTTACAAATTGAAAGCCTTACTAACGTGCCCTTTGCATATAAAAATAGACAAAAATTGCTTAGAAAGAGAAGGAGATAAAGCATTTTTTACAGCGCTCTTTCCGAATAACTCATCGCGAAGGCACAATTTAAAGACATGCATACATACTAATATTCTCGTGGCGTATGAAAAGGTACAAGTAAGGGCAATTATTTGAGAATGATTTTTATACATTTCGTATTGTAGTGCAAAAATTAAAAATACATTCTTTATTCAACAAATAGCATGCTATAATTGCATTTTTAATACAATTAATGTTATTTTTAGTTGCTATCGAATAATTTGTAGGTCTGCGGTATTTCGTTGGCCCGCAGAAACCAATCTTACGTAGTCTATTTTTTTGCAGAAAAAAATGTTCCAAAGCATATAGAAAATGCTAAAAAAGTACAACAACAATAATCAGATATAGCGATTATCTTATATTGTGATTTAAAAGTTGGTAAGAGTTTCGATAAATATGTGAAAAATGACCTTAATAAGAAAAAAATCTCACAAATATAATTTCCATTAAAATCATATTTTTAGAATTATTCCTTGTTGTATTTAAACGGACTTTTTTTTACGCTTATGGAAATCAAAATAGAATTTTCGAACTTTCAGCTACAATGAATAAACAGAGATGTAAGGTATTATGTAACAACACTTAATTTCAAACAGCGCACATCTGATGAGATCAGACTCGATAATTTTTTTCAGTGTGTATATTACTGGTTAAACGCACAAAAATTGAGACGGCTTTCTTCACTGAATTATGCATTCAAGTTTTTAACCTTGCGTGTAAGCGTAGACATATAAAAGTTTTTGTACTCCTACACCGAATAGACTTTTTTTTTTGCAGAGAGAGATTTTTTAAGTGATTTCGTAAAGCATTATTTAACAGACCAGAAAATTAATTATACATGAAAGAAATAAATGCTAAGTTTCATTACACAATATGAAAATAAACCATGATATTATTAAATCGGTTTCACGCAACAAACATTAAAATTTATCCAATGAAGGAGATTCATTTTTGTCTAAATTTGATACTTGTTAATTCAACGAGTTTCATTAAATACAGAAAAAATGTACATAACATGGAAAGAAAGCAAGAAATTTCCTACACTATACAAATTGAAAAATAAATCATGAAGCTGTTAAAGTAGGAAAACATTTTAAGAAAAGCGAAAACACAATTTTCATTGACACATTTTTTGCGATCATTAAAGATTTTTTCAATTCTGACTGATTTTAGTGCCATTGAAAAAAGTCATTTTAATTATTTCACCCGCGTTTCATACTTATTTTGCCTCTAATTTTTTAATTATTAAATAGTATCTACAAAACAGAGTCGCTTATATTTTTGCAAAGACTTTTTATTGTCTGATTATTAATCATATTCATTTTTAAGACTATTTTCTTTATTAGGACACACACTTATCGACATATTTTTGTATTTTTCACTTTTACATACTAGTATTTTTTAACACTCACACCTAGTAAACATATAGATTTATTGTATATGCTCTTCTCGAAAAATTTTCCCGCTTTCAAAATTAAAATTTGCAAATGTTTAAGATAAAACATACAATCGAAAACGGTTTTATGCAAAACTATATACATATTTATTTTCTTCGAATTTGAATTTTTGCGAAGCAGTAAAATTTGAGATTATACTTTTTAGAACAGAACAGAAATACTTTGTAGATGCAAAAAGAAATATTTACAATAAAAACTACATCAATTGAAATTAATCAGTATTATGTTGTTTTTAGCATTGATATTTAAATTAATTGCCCATTTTGATGTTACACATATTCTCCATTTTTCAAATCTTTATCACTTTTTCTTGTTTTATGAGGCAACTCTTTTTTTTTTTAATATCAATTTGACAAATTGCTCTCCGGCGAAAAATATTTTTATATAATTTTTAAACAAACTCCTTTGAATTATTTTTAAATTATTTTTAGACACTTAAAAAAAGTAATAATCTTAATTAACACTCAATTCATTACACAATTGAAATTCAGTTAATTTAAACATTACTTCATCACAAAGAATTTAAAAATTAAGCTCATTCATAATGAAGTAGAATAAAAAACAAAGTACAACGACTTATTCTTGCTATCTATTCTATATTTTGCATGAAAATTATTTTGTATAAACAGTAATAGCTTTCGAAAAGTTTTCATTCAATTTACATAAGAAAATATTCGTTACTTACGACATTTGATTGAAACCTTTTTTATTCCGAAATATTATCCTTCAGAGCGTACTTTCTATATCTTCCAAACAAGCACGTCATGGGAATATATTTTGAATACCAGAACAAAAAGGAAAAGAAAATTCTTTGATTTTGCCGACAATTGTTTTATGAGCACGAAGGTACATAAAGCATTAATTTCTCCATGAAGCATATGCAAATTAAATCATGAATTAAACTTGGAATAAGATCAAGCAAAACGTAGTCGTTATAACAATTCAATTTAACTGTCAAGTACTTTAAAATATAATAGATTTTTTTTTTCTTTTAAAATCCTCTCGTTTTGTACCCACTGTAGAGTTCATTCAGTCTTTTGTTGACAAAAAAATAGCTCTTCTGTGAGTTTCAAATTAGACTACTAGGCTTTTCTGCAGGGTTGCCAAGCAAGAACGCTGTGAATTCTCGTCAGAGAAAACGCGGTTATCCAAATATCGCCAGATGAAAAACCTTCACTTGGAGACATGATGAAAAGTCGATTTATTGCATTGCAAAATAGATGCTCCATTAAGGAAAATGCGATAAAAATGAAAAATAAAAAAAATGACTGGTTCGTCACCATATAATATTTCCCCCTTTTTCTGTAAAATTGAATCATAATTGAAAGGGTGACAAAACAGGTTTCTGTGATGTTGCAAATTTTAACCAGTTTTTATTTTTTTAGTTAGATCGTGAAAATCTTCAGAGAGAACTAGTTTCTCTTTTGCGTGTATTTTGAAAGATTATACAGGAAATTCGCTCTCTTCTGTATTATTCTTAAGCAAATTTCCGCATTTCTTTAATGACTTTTCCTTTTGTCATATTATGACAAGACTCTGGTATGAAAAAAAAATATCTTCTATTATTTAATTGCAATTTCATGTGCAGAACAATGAAAAGCACAGAAAAATGAAAAGACATAGATTTATATATATTTATATATGGATAAAAAATATTTCTGAAGCATAAACATAAAATAAAAGTCAATGTAAATAAAAAATATCAAACAGAATATATATATTGTACGTTATTATAATGAATAAATCTTATGATAATATTAATTTTTCTAGCATTTTTAAAAAACACATGTCAACTTTCCCAATTCAAAATATCACTATTAAAAAAAAGGCTTTTAAATATAATAAAAAAATAGGTAGATCAATTTTTAACTATAATGCACCTATAAAGCAAGAAAATTTAATATGTTATTGTAATGAATTTAAATAATTCAAAGATAATTATCACCAGCATGTTATTACTGGTGATCTCAATATTGTAAAAGACAATAATCTTAGAAATATAATGAATAAAGGTACTGGTTTTAGACTTATGACTTCCAAAATAATAAAATTATCAAAAATCAGTTATATAATGATGTTACGACCCGCATGTGCAGAGGGCGCTAGTAGTCCTCTTTGTTTACATTTTTCTCAGTATGCATGTAACCAACCCAAGGAGCGGACGTACCAACCGTCGCTCAATAAAACATCATTATTTAAAGTATACAGTCCGCGCTCTCTTTGCTTGAGTAGATAAGTTACATATAACTCAGTCTGCTCATAGCCAGTTCAATACATTATAGTACTACCACACCTTTTGTGGTCATAGGTATAGCTATCGCACCCCACCCATTTGTGTGGTCACCCGAGCCCGAACCAAAATTTAAAATGCTCCAAGAAAACTCTCAGAGCTCACCGTGTTGAGCAGGCGTAAATCACGTCTTCTTGGTCAAATTACGCGAATTAAAAACTGTTTGGAAAATGTGGATTCACCGTTGAATCAAGCTGGACTAAAAAACAAGCTCGCATCGCTTTCCGAGATTAAAGGAAAAATTGACGTCTTACGGAACGAAAGCTACAGTGTTCTTTCGGATGAGGAGCTTCCAAATTTCGAAAGCAGTTTGGACAAAATGGAAGAAGACGCAGATAATTTAGAGGTGAGTCTCAATACCTTACTTGAACCTTCTAATGTGAATACCTCTGAATTATCTGTTAAAAATAATTTTACAAATTGCAATGTGAAACTGCCATCCATTAATTTACCAGAATTTTCGGGACAGTACATTGATTGGTTGCAATTTAAATCCCAATTCGTATCATTAATTCATGAGAACACTAGTTTATCAGACTCTGAAAAACTATATTATTTACAATCTGCCCTCAAAGGTCATGCAAAACAATTGCAAACAGTAAACGATTCGTACTCATCTTTATTCGAAGCCTTAAAAGGCAGATACGAAAATAAAAGATTAATCGTAAATAGCCATATTGGTGAACTTTTAAATCCTAACAAAATAAAATTTGAATCTGCTTTTCACCTGAGAAATTTAATCGATTCCATTCAGAGTCATCTTAGAGCCTTAAAACAATTAGAATTAGAACCTAACACCTTGTGTGAATCAATGTTAATTTTTGTTATAACTCAACGTCTAGATGATGAATCGCGTAAACAATATGAAATGGAATTACATTCCAATGATTTGCCTAGATGGGATAAATTTTTAGACTTTCTAATTAAAAGAAGTCAAGCCTTAGAAAACGTGCAAAGAAATTATTCACTGGAAAAAAAGAAAGAATATTCTCCGAAATTCAAATCATTAGTCGTGAAAAGTGATAAAAAACCTGTCCCTTATGTTCTTCAGAACCGCACCCAATTTTTAAGTGCAAACAATTTCACGATATGTCTGTTCAAGACAGAAACAACAAAGTCAAATCCCTTAATTTATGTTTTAATTGTCTTGGTCATCACCTTATTAAGAACTGTGTAAAACTGAATAAGAAATGTAAGTTTTGTAATGCGAATCATAATTCTCTTCTTTGCAAACGCAAGTGTACCCCGACAAGTAGCAAACGAAACAACAGAAATTTTCCCTCTCCACAGAGTTCATCAGGGTCATTCATGACCGGAGTGTCGCTAATTCACCCTGGAACCATATACCCCAACCACTGCGTGTCTTTACAATGAGGTTGGAGAGAGATCAGTTTTGCTTTCGACCGCCAAGGTCAAAGTTCAGAACGCAGCAGGGGTGTGGGTTTCAATGATCGCCATCCTTGATTCTGGCAGTCAACAAAGTCTTTGTAGCTTCCAAGCCGCAAATGTCCTCGGTTTGAAGAAACAAGATTTCTGTGCAACTATTGCAGGTGTTAGCGGGAGTTGTTTTTCCGTGAGAAAAAGGGTTTCAACTGAGATATCGAACGGGGGCTCATTTAAAAGAAAACTCAACTTTCTTTTAGTCCCGGAAATAACAGGATGTGTTCCTACTCAGCCATTTGATTTAACAAACATGAATTTGCCTCAAAATATAACTTATGCAGATGCGGAATTTAATATTCCGAAACGAATCGATATTCTCCTGGGAGGTGAAATATTTTATGAATTATTAAAAAGTAAACAAATAAAATTACATGACAATTCAATAATATTGCAGGACTCTGTTTTCGGGTACATCGTAACAGGTTCCATTCAAAACGATCAATCAAACTATTATTTTTGCAATTTCATTCAAGATCAGGTTGATAAAAATTTAACAAAATTCTGGGATTTAGAAGCAATAGGAATTAAAGAAGAATCTAGCTGTGATCCAGATGACCAGGCCATGCAACATTTTAAATCCTCAGTACGTTTCAATAGTGGCCGTTATGAAGTTGGGTTTCCCTGGAAAAGAGATAAACAAGAGTTAAATGACAATTTTTCCGTAGCAGAAAACCGTGCCAAATCGTTAGCAAAAAGATTCATTCAGGACCCAACTCTGTTCAAACAATATGTTGAAATTTTAAAAGAATATGAGTCGCAAGGGATAATAGAAAGGGTTTTTCAAACCGAAAAACCAACTAATAGAGCAGTATTTTATTTACCGCACCAAGCGGTCTTTCGCCAAGAAAGCCTTACTACGAAAATGCGCATTGTCTTCGATGCAAGCTCCCATGAAGATGGACAATTAGCTCTCAATGAGTGTATATGCCAGGTGCGAATTTAAATCCAAACATATTCCACCTGATAATTTATTTTCGCTTGAACACGATTGCTATTACCGCAGACATAGAACGTGCATTCTTGCAAATCTCATTACGTGACGAGGACAGAGATGCAGTTAGATTTCTGTTTCCAGAACTTGAATCAAATCAAACAGATCCCTACAAGTTTCAAGTGTACAGATTTAAGCGTGTGATGTTTGGAGTCAACGTAAGTCCCTTCTTACTCTCCGCAACAATTAAATATCACATCGAGAAATACCGAGAGCAATATCCAGCAGCAACGGAAATGCTTGACACTTGTCTCTATGTTGACGACGTAATTAGTGGTGCTGAGAACATTTCCCAAGCCTTAAAATTATCAAAGGATGCTGACACAATCATGAAGAATGCCAGCATGACGCTACGGAAATGGAATTCAAACAATCAAACACTGATGAGAACTTGAAAAGAGGAAGGACTTGAGATACATCCTCGTCACTCGGAAGACAGTTCTCAAATCCCTTTATCAAAGGTTTTAGGGATACCATGGAATGTCGTCCATGACTATTTCACAATTGATGTGAAAGGACTTATGGAATTGGATACGTCAAAACCTATCACAAAAGAGTTGTACTTCAATCAGCTGGTAAAATATACGATCCAGTTGGGTTTTTGTCACCTTACACAATTAGGCTCAAATGCCTATTACAAGAACTTTGGCTACGGAAGTTAGCCTGGGATGACGAGCTACCACCAGATATTTATGCAATATGGTCACAATGGTGGTCAGAACTTCCACTTTTATCAGAATTAAAGATTCCACGAATGATCCTCGATTCCAGTGGAGATTCAAGTGATGTCCAAATCCATACATTTTCCGATGCCAGTCAAAAAGCATATGGAGCAGCCGCCTTCTTGAGGGTCAAGTACAAAGACAGAATCAGCATTAATCTCGTGACATCCAAGAGCCGTGTCGCACCTCTGAAAAAGTTATCCCTGCCCAGATTGGAACTGATGGGTGCTTTACTTGCTGCACGCTTAGCGAAGGAAGTAAAGAAAATCATTGATCAAAAATGTTCAACCAAAGCCTTTCTGTGGACGGACTCTCAGATCACCTTATATTGGATCAAAGGCCCAAGCCATAGATGGAAACCCTTTGTGGCGAACAGGGTTCGCGAAATTCAAGCCCTCACCGATCCTAACTCGTGGTTCCACTGTTCAGGCAAGGACAACCCAGCAGATCTCCTTACCAGAGGAATTAGTGTAGACGCTCTTTCAACCAACTCCAAGTGGTGGAATGGATCCTCATTTCTACGTGAAACCGACTTTCTGACCAAAGGAATAAATGAACCTATCCCAGAAAGGTTGTATTTAATAGAAATGAAAAAGAACTCAAATCCAAAAAAGGACATTTCCTTGACATTGACAGTGACTCAAAACAATTTCTTTGAAAACATAATTCATATTTCAAATAATTATATAAAATTAATTCGTGTTGTAAGTTTTCTTTACAGGTTCATACATAACTGTAGAACCAGAACTGCAAAGATAAAGGGACCCCTTACTTCACAAGAGGTAAGTCATGCTGAAAACTGGCTGATCCGCTCATTGCATGAAAGGGAATTCCCTGAAGAAATGCGTAAATTGTTGGGAGGTGAGCCTATTCCTATTAGAAGCAAATTACCCCCCCCCTTAATGTTTTTCTTGATGAGAGTAACATTATTAGAGTAGGAGGCAGACTTGCAAATTCAAATTTAAACGAGAAGGCTAAATTCCCCATGATTTTACCTAGTAGAAATATTTTAACTGATATCATATTGAGCTATTATCATAAAAAATATTTGCATGCAGGACCCCACTCACTCTTGTATCTTGTTCGTCAAAAATTCTGGCCCCTCAATGGCAGAAATAACTGTCGTAGAATTATTCATGAATGTGTGATTTGCTTCAAAAATAAGCCCATCACAATGAATCAAATTATGGCCAACCTACCGAGAGATCGTGTATCTCCGAATTATCCCTTTAATATCACGGGCATTGATTTTGCAGGCCCATTCTTTATTAAATTTAAAATCAAAGAAAAGGTGCACTAAATAAAATTTATGTAGTAATATATGTATGTTTATGTACAAAAGCAATTTATTTAGATTTTGTGACAGATCTCACATCCCAAGCATTCATAGCAAGTTTAAAACGGTTTTTTGTAGAAGAGGAAAGTGCGCAAAAATCACCTCCGACAACGCTAAAACATTTGTTGGCGCAAATGCCGAAATTAAAAAAATGTTCAAAATGATTAAACTACCTGATCAAACATTAGCAGAATTTTTGACTAATGAATCCATAGAGTGGAATTTTATCCCACCAAGATCCCCAAACCATGAAGGACTATGGGAAGCAGGAGTAAAGTCATTTAAATTCCACTTAAAAAGAGTTGTAGGGAACGCACACTTAACTCTCGAAGAATTCATCACAATACTTTGTGAAATTGAAGCAGTGCTAAATTCCCGACCACTCACTCCTATTGACATCAAATTTGATGATTTCGAAACACTGACCCCTGGACACTTTTAGTAGGTACCCCTAACTTCCATAGTTGAACGCAAATAACTGATATAAACGAGAATCGGTTGTCGAGATGGGAAAAAGTAAAAAAAACCCAACCAAAGGAAACGCGATTATTTTAAATAATTTACAAGAACGTCACAAGTGGAAAATTTAACAAGAATAATGTTTCTGTGGGAACCTTAGTTTTAATCAAAGATGAAAAATCTTCCTAGTACGAATGGAGTACTGGTCGAATAA
>BMAO01009662.1:0-80896 GCA_019973975.1 Trichonephila clavata | reverse complement strand
CAACAATTGCCAACTCTATTAATAACTCACGAAGTTGGCAACCACGATGTCCTATGTGTCGTCTTCCTATGTGTGCCATATGCTTTGTTTCATATAATGCTGCCAATAGGTTGTGATCAGGGCCGATCCTAGGGTGTTGGCCGCCCGCGTGCAAAGACCTAATGTGCCGCCCCTCTAGAGAATTTTTTTATACTTTGATTTATACTTAACGTTGACGTTTTAAACTAATATACCTGCATAAGAGTAAAAAGCGAAACATAAATAAAATTTGAAGTTCAGAACTTAATTTTTTCGACAGCTAATAGCTTATAATAGCTACAAAATACTTTAACAAAATAATAAACAAAACAAAAATATTACCTTTAAAATAAAAATAAACATTTTATAATTAGACATACTAGGCAACAGTATTTAAGTAGGAAATATAATCTAATAATTTTAAAAAAAAATACTAAGCATAAATCTTGTGAAACGAAAAATATATTCACATGTGTTTAAAATTAAGAAAATGTTTCGGTTTGGTCGGATTATCTCTAGAGATTCTGGACAGATTTAAGTAAAATTTAATTTGTGCATAGGTTTGACATTTTACAAATAATAACCCTTCAAAATTCATCCACAAGATCGAGCGTAACACTCGTCGGAAGGTATGAACCAGTGGATGCAGAATCGAATAACAAATGTGGTTAATAGGAGGTATGGTTCCCTCTTGCAGATATACAGGCCTCCCATCAGGATTTTATACTGAAAATAAGGGAGTTAATGAGTTTCTGGGGCAAATGGTTCCACTCGTCAGGCATCTATAGACCTTGAAAGGAGTTTGCGAGTTGCAATTGCCTTTCTTAGAGCATCTCAGGCATGCTACATAGGGTTGAAGTCTGGATATCTGGCTGGCCAATCCACCCGGCGAATATCCTCATTTTCCAAAAACAATGTGGCGTCGCATTATCATCCATTGAAATGAAATTAGAGCCAACTGTTCCCCTGAAAGATCTCATTCCTATATCTTGCAGCAGTCCCAATGTCTCTTTCAAAGACATTTGTTTATGAGGACGGTCTCATTTCATGCCTTCCCATATCATCAAGCCTCCTTTGTCGTAATCATCGATTTTTCAGACATTGGTAGCGGTCCCTGGTTCTTTTCTTATATAATCACTGATTAGGCTGACATTATAATTACAAGAATCACTGATTAGGCTGAACCGGGACTCATCAGAAAAGATAACGGTCACCCATGTGCTCCATCTCTGCCACCGACAACACACAATTAAAGCCTCTCACCGCTAATTGGACACTCCAAAGACAGGAGAAAGAGGAATATAAGTCGCACACACGATAAATTGTCTGATATTTACACAGTCTTTCTAATATTCTCCAATTCAAGAATGAGGTGTTAATGGACAGTTCCTCTGCCCACAGGAAGTGCGTGGTCATTGACCAAAAGGAACAGAAGGGATGAGAGCGGCATAGAAAAGGTAAATGACCTGTAACGTGTTGTTAACCACACGGATTTTTATGTAACTGCATAAATTATGTGAGAAGTACAGTTTAAACAGTTCACTGAGAAGTTGCTCTCTTTCTCTGCTGTATAATAACTGCTAATAGTGAAAAAATGCATAAATGCTTTTAAGAATCTCATAAAAATTAATTTCGTATAGTAAAAGTAAATCAAACATTTTAATAAAATATTTTAAAAAATAGCTTTTGATCTAAAGGTTATTTTTGTAATTAAATAGGATTTTAAAACAAGAATAAGTAACGAGTAAACATGTTGTAAATTTAAAAAAAAACTTTACCTCAAATAATTTTCAAAATGAAAAACATTAAAAGTTTAATATTTAAATTATTTTAAGGAAAAAAGTCATGTTAGGCCGCAATCTATGTACTGGTGGGCCATGTGTTTGAGTGTTTGACATGTCTGGGCTAAATGGATTAGTTGATATGAAATTACTCTTGAACTAGGGGATGGAGTATTCTTATAAGCAGGAAGCTATACTACACTGGTGTCCAAAAGCTAAGCATAATTGATAATTTATATGTGAATAAAGTAGGAACTGTAAATCAGAATGGCGGGAAACGTGATATGCGAGTGTAAAATGGTTATAAAATAAGGAAGCAAATCAAAAGAATGGTAATAATTAATTTTATTATCCAAAGTAGCAGTATGAAAGAAAACTGAGCATAGCAAGGATTCACACTTTAAATAAAAAATGAAAGAAAACCTTAAATAAAATACCGATACTGCAGTTTAATAAGGCGTGTGGTCACCTCTGACAGCCAGGCACAATGCACAGCGATTTACCATACTTGTTATGAGATGATGAATGAGTTGTGGGCTCAAACGGTTCCAAGCTTCTTCGAGAGCTCTCTTCAGTTCTGTAACGGAGCTTGGTGGGTGCGAAAGGGCTGCAATTTGTCTCCCGAGCATATCCCATACATGCTTAATAGGATTTAAATCAGGGGAGTTAGCAGGCCACGACATGCGCTGGATGTTTTCCATTTCAAGGAAGTCATCAATCAGCACCGCTCGGTGACATGGCGCATTATCATCCATGAATATGAAGTCAGGACCGACAGCACCTCGAAACAAGCGAACATAAAAGCTCAAGAACTTCGTCTCTGTAATTTTGAGCAGTCACAAACCCCGTGTCAAAGAAATGGAGGTCTGTGCGGCCGTCCATCATGATGCCTGCCCATACCATTACTCCCCTTGATGGAAAATGATGTATTTCCGTTGTTTCTTGGTTCAAAACGTGTTCCACGTTCTCTCCATATCGTTACCCGCCAAGAATCACTACTCAGACTAAACGACTCGTCACTCCCACACTTCAATGTTGATGTTTCAACGAGCGCGTTTATGCGCAAACGTGAGGGGAATGCAAACTGCTGGTCTTCTGGCATACAGGCCAGCATGATTGAGTCTCCTGTAAACAGTTTGTCTCGAAATTCGTATTCCTGTGGCGACTGTGAGCACCGAACCCAATGCTCTGGCAGTACTGCCCCTCTGACGTCGCGCACTTATTACCAGATATTGGTTTTGGCGAGGGGTTGTGACTCTTAGTCAACCTGATACTGGTTGTAGGGTAACATCTCCCGTTCTTTGAAACCTCTGCCACAGTCTTGAGATCACAGACTGGTCCACATTCAGAATTCGAGACACTTCGGTTTGTGATCGTGAGGATTCCAGCATTCCAACGATTCTTCCTTTCGTAAACATGTCCAATTGGCGTCTTTGTGCCATCATTCACCTTGTTTGATGGTTAATAACGTTCCTTCGCACAGCAGTTGCACGAAACTTGTCTGAACTGCCTCTGCTGCGTGAATCGGTTTCTCCGCGTTCCGACAGCGCCGGATTTTCACGCAGGACGTAGTCGACTGAAAAGTTTTATATAAACCCAATGTTTCTTCTTCACCCAATTAATAACCGCAAGAAATTTTGAATAATTTTACGAATATTTACTCCATGCTTGTCCCATTTTACGATTTATGCTTAACTTTTGGACACCAGTGTATATATATCATGATTAGCTTTTAATATATGCTTTTTTATTAAAATCTAATCATGATCTATTATATCTGCTGTATTTTTGTTCTTAGTGCTATGTTGTGAATCTCTTGATTCGCCTATTTGATTACATTGCATCGTTACATTTTGGGTTCTTTAAAAAAAAGATCGCATTGAATCCGTAATTTTTAAAACTCAGTACTTAAGTAGGTACCAACAACATAAAATAAAATTTCGGAAAACTTTACTAACATGAATAATACTGAGTGAAAATTGAAGAGTTTTTCAAAAAGGCTTTGTAATGAGAATAAAAGATGTCTTCGTAAAACAACTTTAGTAAAAATCATTTTTGTTAAGCATCGACCCATAGTGCGCCACCAATGCCGCTGATAAACAAACAAACAAAAAACCCTTTTCCATGGCGATATTGCCGGCTTTTCCACGAAAATTTTGCTCCAAATGAAAAATGTGTGTATAGAGTATGCATTGATAGACAATGGACCAACACTCTATGCATTAACATTCTACTTTTCTTAAACTGTGTTATGCCATCGGAAAACCGGAACTTATTTTGATTTTTCAATAACTATTTAAAATTCAACATATATTCATTCAACTTATTATAATTTTTATTTTAAGAAATTCGAATTTTTTTTTTGCTTGATTAATAGAATTATAAGCGGCCTGTGGCCGCCCCCTTGTTCTGGCCGCCCGCGTGCGGTGCACGCGCTGCACACCTGCTAGGATCGGCCCTGGTTGTGATCCTAATTATTATTTTAACCAAATCGGCATGCTATGCAGTTGGAAGTAGGCAAGAAGTACTGCTGAAATGTACTGATATAAGCTATTAGGATGGAAGTAGGCAAGACATACCGTTAAAGTGTACTAATATTCAGGCGATGTTTTAGTTCCAAGTTTTACTTACTTTGGGGCCAACTACCTTCTGTTGCCGTGATATCAACATCAGATGAATAGTAATGCAAATGCATCAGTAGATTGATAATACCACCAATATTCAAGTTAGCGAGAATAAGGAAAAGCCACCACACAAACCCAAGGCCCTTACAACTGTTTAGTACCAAAATACATACAAATGTTTTCTGCATTGTTGATTCTTTAAAAATAACAAAAATAATGAACAACATGGGGAAAGCAAACTTTTTTCAGATACAGCAAAAAGGTTTAGAGAGTGTAATCAGGCTTTATTTATAATCATAGTTCAGCTGGCATGAATCAGGAGCATAAAATGAAATAAAACATTTTACGGAAAGCAAATATCTTTGAAAGTGGCCAGAACAATAGAAATGGCCTTGCAAGCTGGGTAGTTGTTCCATTATTCAATCAACATACATTATTACAAACCACAAAAGTAAAAAAGAAATAATCATCAACAAAAATTACACAGATACATAAATTTAATGCGGTGGCTAGGCTTTAGTATCACCCACTCACGGCGGGATAAGTGTCCAATTCGACAATCCAACCAACCTTAGAACTAAATCATTACCTGAATAACAGAACACTTTAACGGTACACCATGTCCATTTTCAACCATAATAGCATGACCATTTTGTTTGAAAAAGCTGCACAAAAATAACATCCTTTATCTATTTTGAATTTTCGGAAAAGGATAAATACGTTATAACACATCGAAAGTCAATTGTTGCCAAACGGTAAAACAAAATTTAGAAAGAACATTTTTTATGACGATTTTTTCGAAAAACAAATAAAATTCCATCACAAAGAGTAAGAAAACGAATAAATACAACCATAAATAAATATATTTACTGTAAAATGTGCTACAATCCCCCAAAAAACTGCTCGAAACATTCATTTTTGCAAAGTTAATACTTGACATGTTTGATGACGTCATATCTACATTTAGCTGAAACATCACTTAAAATTGAAATTTAAAAAATCTAAAGCGAATTTAAAAAAAAAACTCTTCAAGCATAAGGATCTGCAGCTTCTACGTGCCAAGTTTCACACTTCTGGGTTGCTTAATTTGGTCGGAATAGCGTAAACACACGAACTCTTTCTTTTATATATTTAGTACAGATTATGACATTAGTTTACAACCTTACATATAGTAGAAACCTTAAATATATAAAAATAAAAGTCTAATTTTGACGAAACTAAAATACACAGCTCAGAACAAAAAGAAAATCTCATACGTTAATAAAAATTCGTATTAGCCTTCGTGTTCTTACGTATTAGCATCACCGCAGCCAAACTGGCACTAAGCACAAATCACACTATATCCCAACAAAATCTGACTGATTTTTTTTCCACATAAAAACACAAACACAGAATCTTAGTTGTTTTGATATCAAGGAGCGATTAGCATGGCGCCAATTTGGCTGTCATGACACTTATATGTAAGTATCATAAATTCTAACTTAAATCATGATATATCGGCAATCTGATAATCCCAATTAGTTAGAATGGAGTGTCATTTTCTATGGTACTTGCATATTATCGCAACCTATTGGCGACATTATATGAAATGAAGCATATGGTTGCCAATTTGGTGAGTTATCAATTAAGTTGGAAATTTTTGCAATAATACGCAAGTACCAAAAAAGGTTATTGCTTTTTACCTTTATCGGCTAATTCCATGTTTCATCGATGTTAGGTTTGAAGAGTGTAATCAAGCTTTTTTGATAATCATAGTACAGCTAAGATAAATCAGGAGCTTCTTCAGACTAAATAATCATTCTATACTGATGGAATGGGGTAATATGTACCATTAAAGTGTACTAATTACTAATATTCAGGCGATGTCATTTAGTTCTAAGTTTAACTTTGGCGCCGAAAACCTGTGTCATTATATGAATCTCAGATGGATTGTAATCAAGTTAAGTTTATCCACCGTATTAAATTCATGTATCTGTGTATAATTTTTTCTTATCACACACAACTTTTGTGATTTGAAAAATGCACGCTGACTGTGCAATGGAAAAAGTACCCATCTTACAATGCCTAAGGTTATTAAAGCTACTATTTTTTTATTGTTGTGGCCACTTTTAAAGATATTTACTTCCCATAAAATGTTCTATTTCATTTTATGCTCCTGGTTAATCTTAGCTGTACTATAAGCCAGATTACATCTTTAAATCTTTTTGCTGTATCTGAAAATTTTTTTGCCTCCCCATGTTGTTTATTAATTTTGTTATTCTTAGAGTCAATAATGCAAAAACATTTGTTCATATAATGGTACAAAACAGTTGCAAGGACCTTGGGTTTGCACATTTGCTTCTCCTTATTCTTGCTAACCTGAATGTTGGTGGTATTATCAGTCTATGGTTGTGCTTGGGTTACAAAAAAATTTTCAGATACAGCAAAAAGGTTTGAAGAGTGTAATCAAGCTTTTTTGATAATCATAGTACAGCTAAGATAAATCAGGAGCATAAAATGAAATAGAACATTTTTATGGAAAGTAAATATTTTTAAAAGTGGTTACAACAATAAAAATAGTAGCTTTAGGCCTTGCAAGATGGGTAGTTGTTCCATTACGCAATCAACATGCATTATTACAAACCACAAAAGGAAATAAGAAATAATTTGAACAAAAATTATACACAGTTACACAAATTCAATACGGTGGATAAACTTAACTTGATTACAATCCATCTGAGATTCATATCATGGCACAGGTTTTCGGCGCCAAAGTTAAACCTAGAACCAAATGACATCGCACTGAATATTAGTAATTAGTAAACTTTAATGGTACATATTACCCCATTCCATCAGTATAGAATGATTATTTAGTCTGAAAAAGTTGTATAAAAAAAACCCTTTTTTTTAAAGAAATGAAAAAGATATAATACGTTGGAAATCAAATACGAAAATATCTACTGTTATCAAATTAGTGTTGCCAATCGGAAAAATAAAATTTAGAAAAAAAAAATTTTACGACTATTTTTTCGAAAAACAAATGTAATTCCTCCACAAAGAGTTTAAAAAATGAATAAATACAACTAAAATAAATATATTTACAGTAAAATGTGCTAAAATCCCCTCCAAAACTGCTCAAAATATTAATTTTCGCAAAGTTAAGACTTGACATGGCTGATGACGTCATATCTCCATTTAGTTGAAAAAATCGTATAAAAATTGAATTTTAAAAAAATCTAAAGCAAATTTCGAAAAAACCTCTTCGGGGTTAATAGCATAACGACCTATAGCTTCTACATGCCAAGTTTCATACTCCTGGGTTGCTTAATTTGGTCGGAATAGGTGAAACACACAAACACACACACACACAAACTCTTTCTTTTATATATTAGTATAGATTCTATTGAAAACTCTCTCTAAGAAGATGTGACGTATGTAAATCAAAGCTTATATTTTATATTTAAACATTAACTTTCAGGTTCGAGAGAGAGAGGTTAGAAGCTAAATGACAGCAGTGAACGATTAACGTAAAGTAACAGTTATGTCAGTTATGTCTCGTAGAAAACAGCGATCAGCTTTTGATGAAGTATCCGAGTTCGACAGAGGAAGGATAGTGGCTTACCGAGATTGTGGATTATCTTTCAGGGAAATCGGTAGTCGTGTTGGACGAAACCAAACAACTGTAATGCGCATATGTGACCATTGGATGCAGGAGGGTACGACGGACCGACGTGGTCGATCGCATCCATCTCAGTGCACCACTTCACGTGAGGACAGGCAAATTGTGCGCATGGCAGTGACGGATCGCTCAGTCACACCACGAACCATAGCACAGCACATTGAGTCTGTAACGCATCATTCAGTGTCTGCGCTTACCATTCGATGCCGTTTACAGCAGAGTGGTCTGTCCGCAAGCCACCCATTGCTTGGTCTACCCTTGACGCAGATCCACAGACGTCTCTGCCACTAATGGTGCGATGAAAAAGGGTGTGGGTGGCAGAATGGAATGAAGTTGTATTTACTGACGAGTCACGTATCTGTCTGTAACACCACGATGGTCGGATTCGATTCTGGAGATACCGTGAAGAGAGGATGCTGAATAGCTGCGTTATGCACCGCCACACTGGTCCTGCACCGGATGTTATGGTATGGGGTGGTATTGGATATCACTCTCGTACTCCTCTAGTACGCATTGCCGGTACTTTAAACAGCCAGCGCTACATCTCCGAGGTGTTGGAGCCAGTTGTCCTTCCTTTCTTTCAGGGCTTGGCCAAAGCCATATTTCAACAGAATAATGCGCGACCACACGTGGCACGCATTGTCCAATGGTTCTTCGTCAATCTCCAGATTGAATTGCTTCCCTGGCCGGCTCGTTCTCCGGATCTTTCACCGATAGAAAATATGTGGTCCATGGTTGCTCAACGATTGACCCAGGTTAGACCCCCAGCTGCCACACCAGATCAACTTTGGCAACGTGTGGAAGGTGCCTGGTCTGCTGTACCCCAAGAACACATCCAAATTCTCTTTGAATCAATGCCAAGGCGTGTGGCAGCGTTGATCTCCAACAATGGCGGCTACTCTGGCTACTGATTCTGGCAGGAACCACACTTCACAGAAGTCTATATATTTAATCATTTGATACTTGGTCAGCATATTATCTACAAAATAAACTTTGTTGTGCTATCTCTTTTCTTTCTTGGTGTTGCATTTACTTTGGCCAGCAGTGTATTTATAAAATTGTAAGGACGTAAGATTCAGTATAAATGTGTCTGAATCTATCTTGTTATCTACTTTAAAATCGAAGAATTACGATGAGAACTAAGAAGACATAAATAATCTTTTAAAGAAACAGTTCCGAATTTAGATTAAAAGTTTATGAAAATAGTGTGATAAAAAGATTGAAATTTTTTAAAAGTGGATTAATAAATAATTAAATATCAATAATAAATTTTAATATTTTGTTCTATAGAATACATTCTACATTTTTTTAAAAAAGAAATCTTTCCATTCCTTATTTTCTGGTTTACTTAATATATTTATAGGAATCCACAATAACAAGTTTTTACTTTTTTTTTTTTCAAAAGCGAGACAGAACTTCATTATTTTCTTTTTCAAAATTCCTCTTTTCGCAAATCAAGACAGTGACACTAGTTGATTGTGTGTGATAAGATTGTGAAGTTTATTGGTCAAACTGTTGGGTTTCTGGTTTTAAATTTTCAAATATAGAGCGCGTGTATATATAATTTATATAACATAGTAATGTTATTATTAGGTAAAAATTTGGAACAACTTAAATAAGTTTATTTATTTCACGGTTATTTTTAATCAAAAGAGTTATTTCTCGACACTTTTAAAAACATATTGCTCTCTTACCATTTCTCATTTAGAATTTATTCTAAATTTTGCGGACATATAATACCAATGCGAATTTCGAAGAAATTTTAAAGCACTTTTTTTTACACAAAATAAATAATTTTAAGCGTGGTTTTCTTCCCCTTAAAAAATACCCTTTTGAGCTTTTAAGTTCAGAAATCCTTAATTAAAAATAAGACTTACTTTTTATGCCACATGTCTTTTAAAAACATCCATTTTAAAAAGAACTGCTTAAATAATAAAAATATGTATTCATTTGAGAGATAGTATTTTTTATTAAAATTCTTCTTTTTCCTGTTTTGTGCAATTTTAACTTGTAAATATAATGTAAAATATTCTCTTTTTTTAAAAATTTTTTTGAAAAACATCTTGAGAGACAGCAACGTCCTCCTCCATCAATTATGCACTTGCAGTATACAATTTGAGGGAAAAGTTATTCTCAAATCGAGCTTACCTTTGAGTAAGTTTTATTTTATGAAATATCAATTACAGTAGAACGTCGTTTATCCGAATCAATTGGGACCGGACACCGTTGGGATATGCGATCCATGCAGTATACGAAACCAGACACTATACGAATATTGAAAATCATCACATGCGAGAAACGTGCTTGAAGAAAAAGCAAAATAGGTACAAAATGTCGCATTTTTGCCTTGATTGTGGAAAATAATCACTTACTTTTAGCTGCACCATTGTACACCTTCGTTTTTTCACTGCAAGTTCTCCGATTCTCTTGAGCAAGGACAGCACTCTGATTGTTGTTCGTACCACTCCATAGCTGTCTCTCATGCAGAAACGCGTCAGCATTTGATAGACCCTTTCTACTTTTATTGTAGTTGTCCTCGTCTTCATCCATTTCATCGTCGACAGGGTCGGATTTTTCTTGCATGGAAGCCACTATCTCGTCATTATTTAGCATTGGAAATCCACAGTCTTCTGCATCGCATGCCCTCCAGGTTTCTACATCGACAAAACTCAACAAAAGAGCACGAATGCACCCCCTCACTTGGAAACAAACTGACCTAATATTCTGCGCATATGTTTACCAAATAACACAGCTGAAATTCCCCAAATATCTCTCACTTTGGGTTTCCCCGTCACTTTTGGCCTCACAAGAAACAAATGTTGAGCATTGCACTGTTCGAAAACGTATCCGGACTTTGGTTCGGATATTTGACGCTCCGGATAATAAACGTTCGGATAAATGACGTTCTACTGTAATTCTCTTTTAAAATACCCTTTTCAATCAAATTAAGAATCATCTAAAAAACCCGTTCAAAGTTTAAGTAATTTATATTAATCATATTCCTTCTAGGCCGTCGAATCGGGATAAATAGGTTCGGAAAGTCCTCTAAGAAGTAGCATATGAGTTACACACACTGGGGGATTCCCTACCAGATCGACAAACATGCAGGGTACAAAGACGAATCGAAAGCACACGAGAATGCAGGGTCTCACATGCCCTAGTGCGAGTTGTGGTGCAAAGAAAAAGAACAAAAACAGCAACACATTGATGGACCAGAAAACATTTTCCTGAAAGGTTGTGTGACGGATCTATACGTGGCTCTACTAATTCCTTGGGGATTCTTCTGAGGAAAAATATTTACTTCAACCAACTTTCGCCGAGTAAGGAAACGTGATTATGCAAATGAAGTATATTATATAAATTCTGTATTCGTGGTTTGGCAAGGAGTTGGCGAGTTAGTTTTGTTAGTTGAAGATTGAAGGATCCTGGAATTATTAAGAGTAGTGGGAGTTTATCCATGAAAAGGATTACTGAGAGCGAATCAATCGACAGTGATTAAATCCAGATAAGGATCTCCTGCAAAGATTCAAGTGTTGTATCAACTTCATAAAAGTACAGGTATCGTGATCCTTGTTTAATTAGGAGTTAGCTTATTAGTGTGCGACATAGTTTATATTGAGCGTGTTTAAGCTATCGTGGAATCAGTTGAGGGTCCGTAGTATTGTCCTCGGGCTATTGAGTCTCACCTCCACGCTCTACTATCTGATCACCTATCTTAATCAGATTGTTATTGTGTCTGATTGATATTTTGGTGTCAATAAATTAATTAGAGTGAATTAATTCAGTGAAATTAATTTCTCCCAAACACCTAGCTAGGTCTGCGGGTAGACAAGGGGTTTCAGATGGAAGCAAGAACCGTCCGGCATTACAGTTGTAGTACATGTTCGAAAGTGCATGGACTTCTTCTGGGGTCACATAAAGAGTTTGGTGTACGAGGAACCCTTTCCTTCAGTTTTAGACCTATTCATTCGAATGTCATAAGCAGGCGAGAGGTGTGATGTACCGGGAATCTTCCAGAAAGTATGGAATTTCTTGCAGCACCGCTGTCAAGCCTGTCATACGACTCCTGGTCGTAATCTTGAGCACCTGTGTTGTAGTACAACCTTCCAATAAACTATTTTTTGTCTCGTTTTCTCTGCTTCTTTGCACCATAGCTCGCAACTACGGCATTTGCGCCTCTGTATTCCAATGCGATTTCGAATCATCTCTGTACCTCCTACACACCCTGCTAGTTTGTCGGTCTGGTAGCGAATCACCCTGTATAAGTAGTTAAATTGAAGGAAAAAAAATTCTGAAATGTGAAGGAATGGCGTAGATTAAGAAATAGTGTAATCTTTCATAAAATTAACTATCTCACACACACAGGGATATATTTTTAAAATGGATATATGTTTTAAAAATATATCTATGAGATATATTATTGCCATTATACTGGCGCACTTTCTTTTCTAAGAATGCCGAGAAAGTAGGTACATTAAAGCAATCTTTGTGAGGGAGCTGGATATAAATTTAGAATGTATTTTTCAGATTGAAAAGTGTCTTTTTATATTGATACAAACTCATGCAATTATCATACATTTTCCTACTTATCAAACGTTAAATTTTTAACATTTGGAAACTTATATCAATTAAGCATTAATTATTTAATTTTTAAATAATAAAATTCTTATTTTAGAATTTATTTGAATTAAAAACTCATTTATATATAGTATTAAACATGGAAGGCGATAATATATGGAGAACCTTTTACACAGGATCAAAAAGGTTAATTCAAATAGTCATGAGAATTATTTTAAAATATGGTGTTTTTCCCTCTCTCTCACAATATCGACTGGAAATAAATACAATTCTTTCATCTGGAAAAGTATTTCTAGATTGGTATGTGTTTCTCAGTCCTAAGAGGAATATTTTAAATGTTTTGAAAATCACGTTGTTTAAGTCAAGTGTCATTTAAAAAACAATATACTTTGTAGCTTGCCACCGAGTGAGGGGCAATATTGCTTTAGCTGCCAATAAATTAGTCAACTCATCACAGTGGTGTATACAGAGCACTTTTATGCGAGGAATTATATTTTGATGAAAGAGCACACGGAGAAGTAATCTTTATGCTACAAATTAAAAATCTCTTGGTCCATGGGAGGGGTCTGAAACCCACCCTTGTGTTAGCCTTTTGACTCCTCATTTTCCAGTTTTTTTTTATGTCTAAGCTCCATTTCATTCTTTTAATGACCTTAATTTTAAAAGTATATTATAACGACGAAAAATTTATTTTTAATGTTTCTTCCGGCTTTGATGCATTTATTTTGAAATATATGACATAGCTTCTGTGGTGGCTATAGCTCTTCAAGTAATTAAGTATAAAGTGATTCAAACTCGTCAAATGGGATGCCAGCTCAAATATTGTTTCTTTGTCAAGATAAACTATTCAGATGGATTTATAAATGTTTAAAAGAAAAATGAAATATTTAAGCTCATCAAGCTGAAATCTAAAGTAAAGAAATTCGAAAGCCAGACTAAACCGGTGTTTCGAAATCGTATTCAATCCTTCAAAGAACTTCCTTTTCACATCACTATACTTCTACTTTTTTGGAATTCTTAATAAATATTTTACAAGAGCTTCCGTCTTGGTTAAAATATAAAGCTTATTTGTCCTTGAATACATATGTTCAGGTCAGTCCAGAAAAAATGTCCTTTTTTCTTTTTTACAAGAAAAATGAATCGCTTCGAGAAGCACGACATTGCCACGAAGCGAATGCAATTGTCACTCAATTCCAGGAACACATCCTACTCGAAATTTCGTTGACCTAAACCGTTTCAGAACATAAAAGATCATTCCATTAGGATTCGGGCGAACAGTTCGGTCTCAAACAGACCGAAGAGTGAGGAGCAATGACAAAATAAATAAATAAATAAGTAGTCATTGTTAAGTAGGAACAACTTTCTATAGCAAAGAATATAATTTCTGTGTCAGCAGGATAAAGAAAACTTGCCTCGGGCTTCAGCGAAGCAGGTTTTGTGGCATTCGACTTCTCTTTCGTTCTCCAAACGATATATTGAGCCTCTGGATTTCGCAGGATACAGACAGAATATATTCCCGAAATCCAATAATGAATAGTGTTGGTGATACTCTGAGATGTTCAATTCCGCTTTTACTTGTGTTGACATTCGTTTTTCAAGGTAAGAATTCCATCTATGTGTGACTCAATTTAATTTCCCATTTACACTTATTTCACTTGTAAACATATATTTTTTTTTATTTCTTTAACAAAAAAGCACACAAAAAATAAACAAAAATTTGTGGAATATTGAGAGCATATCTTAAAAATTAGAATAACAGAAGTCTTATGAAATAATGAGATGAAAAATTTGTAATTTAAAGAAAGGCAACAAGAAAATTATTATTATTATTACTTGGATTATTTGATATTTAATTTTATTGATTATCTTTCACTCAAGCTGCATTACATGTATTAGAATATAAAAGGAACTTAATGTTATTTTTTCTGTAATGACAATGAATATTTAACATTTATTTAGCGAAAATGAAAACTGTAATTTTTGACCAAGTTATTTCATTTTGAAACTCTAAATACGATTATTTTGGGGGTTTTTTTTTGAAAAGTTTTTGTCAATATATATTCAATTAAAAAAGAAAATGGCACCAGCTATTGAAAATTTAGTGATTCTAGAAAATGCGAGTATTATTTTTCGCAGAAGAATTTCAAATCAATGATTAAATTGATCCAGTAAGCCAAATTTTAAAAAGATAAATCTTAAGTAAAAAAGTTAACGACATACGTTTTTAATCAACAATATGTTTATCAGTTTTTAATGGAATTCAGAAGGAAAATTGCAACTTTTTCTAAAATTCAATTAGTCATTTGTACATTTAGAAATTGCCAGATCTTTATATTCGATTTTATTTAAACATTAATAGGGGTGTGTGTGTAAAAAAGAAGTAAAATGATTTATTGCAATAATTATGACAGCATTTCTTGCTTATGTTAAACGGAAACCTTATTTTCCGTGGAAGCTTTCAGATTATTTTAGCATAACTGGTTTAACCTCATAGTTTTTGAAGTGTTCATTACTTCCCGTTGCTTTTAAAAATAAGGGGGGGGGGGAATTGTCAGACTATTATTGCATCAGAGATGTGCAATGGAGAACAGGAGATTTATGTCATGATTTTGAAGTAAGGTCAAATAACGTTAATGATTTTTTTAAAACCACCATCCCTCTCTTCCAAAGATTTAACCCCACATTTTTGATGTTTCAAATAAGTTTGAAGCTCTCTTTAATAAATCTATGTTATAAATTAGTAAAATAAAATTCAAAAGCTTGGTAAATAATCCTATTTCAAGTACCAATTCTACAATATAGTTTTAAATTTTCAGATACTGTAAAAAGGTTCAGATATTCTTCTAAAATTGCAATATTAACTTTTGATTTTCAGTTAGTTTTTTTCCTTCAAATCTTTTAAGCAATGTGCTGGTCTACTTAAAGGAAAATAAAAATTTAGCCTAGGGCAAAGTCTTAATAATATACAAACACAAATGAATATAAAAAAATTATGTTGCTTAATCCCTTCAAAACTGAAATCATTTCAATTAGAAATATTACTTTTCACATGCAGTTCAAATAAAAGTGTCCGATATCTTTATTTTCTAACTTGTTATTGTTTTCTATATAAATAAAGAAAAATTCTATTTTAATAAATTTTTAATCAGTGTCTGTTGGAAAAAATGTAAATTGCAATATAATCTACATTATAATCATGTTCCATATAATTTATCTTTAACATAGAATATTGTTCTACGGGCGGATTGTTTAAAAATGAAAAATGTGATGGACACAGTTGGTTGTTGCATTAGAGTTATAGTAAAAAACCCACATTATTTCAAACTAAGTCATACAATTTTTTCACACACAGTCTCGGAAGCACTTTTTATCCAAATAGCTACGTCGCTATGGCAGTGCTATTACGAATAAATGAATAAATTAAATTATTTTTTTAAAATAATTTATATAAAAAATTAAACATGCAATGATTTTAGTAAAATGTTTTGGTATAGGTATTTCTTAAAAAACTTATCTGTAATTTTAAGTTTGAAAGATGTATTATCTAAATTTAAAATATCAAAGCTAAAATAAAAAGAATTTTCGAAAATATTTTTTTCTCAAATACGAATTACACAATTCGAAGGGCGTCTTTAACGCTGAAAAAAAACGAGATTGTTTATATATACATAGACGAATTTTGAATAGAATCATTGCGTCTGGATCGAGCGAATGTCTTGCAGTTTCAGACATGTCTACTGAGTTCAAATATCGATCGAATTATGGTGTAGTTAATAAGACTTAAGTTCTAGGTTCCATTTTATTGTTTAATAATTCAATTCTCTTTCGGGCTGAGCACAGATTCTAAAACACATTTATTATTATTATTATTATTTTATGCTCTATAAAGCAAATTGAAGTCAAAAATACTTTTTTTTTTTAAATGGCAAATCAAAAATATCTTTGCTATTCGAGAAACATGAAATTTTGGTTTATACATC
Source organism: Trichonephila clavata (assembly GCA_019973975.1). NCBI lineage: Eukaryota > Metazoa > Arthropoda > Arachnida > Araneae > Nephilidae > Trichonephila > Trichonephila clavata. The sequence continues at coordinate 64,257 of BMAO01009662.1, read as the reverse complement.
AGAAATGTACTCGATTCCTCTGACGTCACGATTATGTGATGGTTTTGCCAACAACAGCAACTAAAACGGGGTCACCTGATAACTATTCTAATACAGAGAATATATAACAAAAATGATATGTCAAACTGAAAACAAAACGACAACGTTTTTTTCCTTCTCTACTTGTATCGTGAAATGGCGCAAAAAAGGATTAGCACGTGTTGTTCCCCCCAATATAACCGTCACTCGATAGTGAGAGAATCGAATCTATTTCTTCATCTTGTAAAAATTAAATTTTATCACAAGGGGAAAAAAGCAATTGATGGCTAATTTTTACCTGCATAATTAAATGCGTTCTGTTAATGATTATTGTTCTTGAAATAAATGCAATGGATTTTCTGGAGGTGCGCTAGGTGTCTCAGAAATGTATGTGTCGTAAGAAAAGTATCGCATAGAACTTTATTTTATTCAGCACTAGAGAACCAAACGTAGATTTAAAACAATAAAACTAATTCAGGATTATATTTAACTTTTTTTGTACCGTAAAATCCGTCGTATAACGCGCATCTATACTTTCAAGCTGCAACTTTTAGTTTTTACTCGTAGGTACATCAGTTACATTAAGTTCTTAGGTACGCAATCTATAATGCTTTGAAATCATTTATTCGAGGTATTATTCCAAGCTTTAGAAAAAAAAATGTATTTCTAGAATTATACAACCCTTTAAGCTCATAAGAAATGTCATTTCTTTTGAATAAACCGTATTTCGATGCATGTAGAAGTCTTGTTCCCCCCTCCCCCCCATGCACATTTTTTTTTTTTAAATTTTTAAAGCTCTCATTCTCAAAATATCCGGCGTATAACGCCCATCCGTAAATTTCGGTCTCATTTTTCTGTGTTAAGAGTGCGCGTTATATGCCAGATTTTACGGTAAATTAGTTTTTATTTTGTTTGATTTTGCTTAAATTATAATTATAAAATGTTTGTATAGAAAAATTTGTCATTGGAGAATTTTGTTACTGACACCCCGCCCCCCTTTGAATGGGAATATCATTAGCAAATTCATTTGTGGACTATTAGTGAAAGCTTTCACAATTTTGAATAACAATTGAATGATGCCAGAGTCAGCCGCCTCATTTCTAATTTCCACACTATGTGACAAGGAGGTTTTGAGAGCAAAGTGATGGGAGTGTGTGACATGCTTCATTTTTTCGAAGGAGGATTTTGAGCCAAAAACAAAGCTAGTTACAGGTTCAGAATTCATGGGGGATCGAAGTTGCTACTCCTAATCTTAGATATGAATTCACCCTAAAGTCCCGTAAACTAATCTTAAAATTAAAACTATAAGAATGCCATTTTTCGAAATTCACTGGATCAGGAAATGATAAATACTCTCTCCTACCTTCAAGTGGTCTGTGGTTTCAAAATTGTGTGATATTCCTGAATGAATTGAAGAATCGAATTCGTTCGAACTCTCTGAATTCTTTTTTAACACGCTTTTATAAGTTTCACTTGCATGTAATGGAATCTTGGAACTCAATTTTTACCCACTTTAAAAGGTCAGATTAATTCGAAATTTTGCACACTTGTCAAGGACCGATGACAATACTATAATTTCATAATTTTGTTCTATTGTCCTTATCAGGACATCAGGAATAACGATATCTAGATTTGGCGCCAATTCCATATACCACATCCAGATTTGGTGATTAATCTCATATATCATTTTCAGATTTGGCGACTAATTGCATACACCATTTTCAGATGGGCGACTAATCTCATATATAATTTCCAGATTTGGCGACTAAAAGATTAAGGTGCAACCTCAAAAACGAATTCACTTGTGGTTAGCAGGAAAAAAAAGTGTTCTCTCTCTTCATGTGAGAAACGGGTGTGTGTGTGATAACAATTTTTTACCATAATATAAACAATTGTCTAGATTTTATGAAAATGGAAATAAATAAATTATAGTTCGATTCAGTATAAAAGCGTGTTTTTTAGTTTTTTTCAAATTATAATTTATTAAAATCCAAACTGAAGTTGTCTTATTTATTTATACCAATAAAAACACAGGGCCGATCCTAGCAGATATGCAGTGCGTGCAGCGCACGCAGGCGGTCAAAACAAGGAGCGGCGACATATAGTTCTATCAATCAAGCACAATTTCTTACGAATTTCTCAAAATAAAACTTATAGTAAGTCGAATAAATTGCCGAATTTTAAATAGTTATTGAAAGATCAAAATAAGTTCCGATTTCCCGATAATATAGCATAATTTAAGAAAAACAGAACGTTCGTGCACATTTTGTTGGTCGACTGTCCGTTAATGTCTATTCTTCCCATACACATTCTTCCTTTGATAGCGAAATTCACGGCAGAGCAGGCAATAGAAAATGTTTTTTTTGCTTATCAGCGGCACTGACGGCGCACTGTGGATCCGTGCTGAACAAAAGCGCATCAAAAAGATTTTTGCAGAAGTTGCCTTACGAAAATTTCCAATACGGTTAATATTTCCCAAGGCATAGGAGCATTTAAATTCAATATGCATTTGAGGAAATTAAACTTTTTCAGTTTAATATTACCCAAAATTTAGAAAAGCAAAACAGAAGAAAGAAGTGATTTTTGTGTCTATTTACATTTTTTTTTAATGTTTTACTTTTTACTCTTACACAGGTTACACAGGGTTACACACTCTTACACAGGGTTAAAAACGTCAATGTTAAATATGTGTCAAAATATGGAAAATTCTCTAGAGGGGCGGTACATTAGGTCTTGGCACGCAGGCGGTCGACTCCCTAGGATCGGTCATGAATAAAAATATGGATGTGTTATTGCTATTCATTGTTTTTAGGGAATTCGAAATACTATCATTCTACAGTATAACCAATACTTACATAAAGGAAAAAAAATTAGTTTTTACAAAAAAATAGCTTCTTTCGAATACTGTGTAGAATGCAGTGTGAAGATGTTTCCGAAGAGAGAAAAATATCGAAATGGATATTAGAATGTTTTCCAACTCGTATGTTTCTCGAACAAGATAAAGAATCATTTATGATATGAAACTCAAGCAGTTTTACTGAAACCTATTTAATTCCGAATCTGAACCCTTTCAGGTTATTCCGAAATATGTTTAATTGGGTCGTGCTTCACAAAGAGAATATTTTTATCCTCTTATAATTTTTACTGTCAAAAAACCACTTGAGATTTGACAAAATTGTGAAACTCTTCCGAACCAATAACTTCTGTTGTTGTTTTAATTAATCGAAATTATTTTGGAATTTTATCTTTATGGTAACAAATGAAAATTTTTTATTATCGCGAGGTATTCTTTAGTTAAATATTGATAACAGGTTTACTCTCCGTGGTCAAGAAAACAGGAACATAGCGATTACCATTATCCTTACAACTGGAACTATATTGATAAAATTTATACTTAGATATTGTAAGGGACTTTATTTGCATTACTAAAGGACTATTTACGCTCTATAGTTACACAATTAACTAATAACAACGTATAACTTTTAAATGTCAATCGCTATCATATATACAGAGTGACACATTTGATAGGGTATTGATATGGTGACCCAAACTAACTTACCATGCCATGGATTTCTATCTTAGCTAAATTGGAACTTCCTTTTTGAAGGCTATTTACGTCACAACAGAGGGATTGTAAAAACAGATCTCCTAATTTCATGAGATGATAAAGTGACGAGGATGACATCTGAGCTAGTACCCTATTCTCCTAGCCTCCATACCAGATCTCTCAGTGAAAGGATTTTGAGTTCTTTCTAATTTTTAATGGAATAGGATTTAATCAAATAACCGTTAAGTTTAGAATTCTTAACTTTATCAACATGTTATGGCAGCCCTATAAATAAAAGGAGGCATATTTATTCTAAAAAAGTATGAAAAGGGATGTGACTTAATATAAGTTCTGGACATTATTTCTGTCTACAGTAGGCGATACACCAAATATATTCATTAATGTAATATCAATATTTCTTTGTTTTAAATTGAAATAAGGTGCTGAATATTTTTTCTCTCCATATTTTGTATTGAAGGCCTGACAAATTCTAAATCACATTTCCTTTCTCTTTTTGCTTTTAGAGAATTAGTAATAAAAATGGATACGAAAAGTAAAATAAAATAAGGGAAGATTAAATTATACAAGCTAAGACTATAAATATTTAAATTAAAAAAAACTAATTTTAATTTTTTGGATGAGGTTATGAGCATCTAATATGAAACAGAGCAATTATTTCTCTGTTCGGATGTACCTTAACTTTCAGAAATAAATAAATAGAAAAGATTTTCGCTTAAAAAAAAGATATTCCTCTCCAGTCTTAATGAAACCTATGGGATACTTAAAACATGATCCATTCTGATTGCTTATTAAAATAACAAAGTTTGTGAATGCTGATTTTTAAATGAAAATTGTGGAATTTATCACACTGAAGGGGGAGTAAAATTTTTCTGTTAAGATAATGATAATTACTAAGTAATGTTGACATGATTTGATAAATAAATTTTAATTAATTATTATCAAATTAATTATTCATTAAGTTCTCTCTCTTTTTTGTTTTTTTTGTTTTGATATTCTGAGAAGGAAAGTTCAGGGGAAATTTCACAAACGAATTAAAACAATATTTCAAAAAATGGATATAATTATATAAAAACATGACTATTTCGAATTGAAATTCCTTTTCTCTGCCAATTGGTTTGGATGCGCCCTCTAAATTGGGAAGCTGGTGTCGAATAGAAAACAAAATACCGAATCTAGCAAGTCAGAAATTGGCTTTAAATAATTCATAAAATTCCAATTATTCTCAGCTTTTTGTTAGTGTCATTTCGCAGGATCTTTCAGTGCATTAGTATAAAAAGATGTCCCCTTTAGTTAATGAAAAAAATATATAATTTCAACTTTTATAAAACCCCTCGTACAATAACTTTTTTACAATAATTTAAAGCTCATAAAAATGTCGACAGCAAAATTTTATTTACGAGTGTAAATTTAATTATTCTCACTACCTTAAGTTGCACGTTTAAGAAAATGGTTTCTGGTAAAGTGCTTGTTTCAATATTTCAAATCCACCACTATCGGAGCTCAAAATATTCAACTTGTTGGCGAGATTTGGAGAGTGGCGCGTCTTCTTATCTCGTCATCTGATTATATTTTGCGATTACTAGTGGCATGTTGGCTGCGATTAGCCGACAAAAACAGGACAACCGGAAGCGTTCGATGCAACAATGCCTCTGGTGTGTGCAAATGAAAAAATTTAAATTATATTATTTATCTATATTTCTTAAAATCTCTGCTATTAGCTAATCTTCAAATGCGGCGATGATTGTTAAAAGGTACAACGAAATTTTTAAATCTAAATTATGGTCCCGTGGTGACCATTAGAAAAAATAAACTAAATATTTGAGTCGACAATTGAACGATATGCATTCTGCTGAAGTCGTATTTGAAATGTTGCTATCGCCGTATTGCAGAATTTTACTTTACATTATGCTGCATATAGTGATACACTTAGTTCTAAAATACGTGATTTATAGCAGGTACCACATTTCCTAACTAGGACATTACAAAAAGTAACTAAATTTGATACAAAAAAGGAAAAAGTTTAATGTATAGATATTTGATTAATGTGTTTATTTGATTGTTTTGGTTACATACATAAGCTAAAATCATTTTCACACATATGAAAAATCAATTTATTCATGCACTTAAAATCAATCTTTATAGATAAATTTATTTTAAATTCACTTCTGAATCGTACAAACATTCTACTTTTCTTGTGTCTCTGAAAACTATCCAATAACAATTCTACCTAGTATCCTGAGCCTCAAAAACTGCCGAGTTAACAAAAATTAGGTTCCTACTATCTTTTTTCTTTCTTTTCAGCTTGTAGGATGTAAAGAACATTTCTGTACTTGACCATCGTCATATCTTGGATGTAATTAAAACCCATTCGAAATTTTAAAATCATTTTTAAAATCGTGTATGAGAAGCTAAGCAATATGTTGGTGATAAGCCATTGTCTTCCAACGCGAACAATTTATTTTTACAGCTGGACTCTGATTTATCGAAACTCCAGTTTAACGAATTTCGCTATTTAATAAATTTTTCTTTTCCCTACTTAAAGTGAAGGCAAAAAAACCTTATTTAACGAATAATAAACCCCGAATTAACGAATTATTTTAACAACTAAAACTTTTTTAACACGCTTTTATAAGTTTCTCTTGTATGTAACGGAATCTTTGAACACGATTTTTGCCCACTTTAAAAGGTCAGATTAATTCGAAATTTTGCACACTTATCAAGGACCGATGACAATACAAAAATTTCATAACTTTGTTCCGTTTTCCTGATCAGGACACCAGGAATAACGATATCCTGGTTTGGCGACTAATTCCATATACCAATTCCAGATTTGGCGATTTATTGCATATACCATTTTCGGATTAGGTGACTAATTCCATATACCATTTCAAGATTTGGCGACTTATTCCAGATTTAGTGACTAAAAGATTAAGGTGCAACCCCTAAAACGAATACACACTTGTGGTTTAGAAATAATACAAACAAAAAAGTGTTCTTTATATGAGCAAGGGTAGGTTGGGTGCGTCAGCTATTTCTTACCATAATAGAAACAATTGTCTAGTTTTTCTGAAAATGAAAATAAAAAAAAAAAAGGAAATCATGCATGGAAAAAAATAATTTATGTTCCAACTGTTAAATATTTTTTATTTTTACAATACGTTATAAGTGATGATAAGAATTAATATTATAGCAATACCTTCAAAAGGTGATAATACGATTGACACCTAATATTTCTTCTTGAAACACTTTGATCTGACCTACATCTACTGAGACGGAATTTTTGAAATATGACGATACTGGACTGATTAGAGGCCCCGTCAACTGAGAGAATAGATACCCTTCAGACCCATTAATTAATATCCATTGATGAGCAAGACTAATTCCAGCAACTACTTAATTTCCCTTCCCCGACTCCAAATACCAAACTCAAGAATAAATTCAACAATGAGTAAATGATAGTGTGACAAACTAAAAAAACACGCTTTTAATGTAGATCGAACTAAAAAATGAAAAATAAATTATAGTTTAAAAAAAACTAAAGAACACGCTTTTATACTGAATCGAACTAAAAAGTAAAAAAATAATTCTCAATATAAGAATAAAATGATTAGCGAGAAAATTAATTTCATTGGGGTAAAAGCGCGGGATGCTTTGTACTACATTTTTACACTAACTTTTAGCATTTCGGAATAGAACTAGTAAGAAATTCTAACAATTAACATAGAGCATCCCACGCTTTTACCCCAATGACATTAATTTTCCCGTTAATCATTTTATTCTTATATTGAGAATTATTTTTTTAAACTTTTTAGTTCGATTCACTATAAAGCGTGTTCTTTAGTTTTTTTAAACTATAATTTATTTATTAGTTTGGATTAGAAAAAATCGTTTTTTTTTCAGATGACATATCCTTTTTGTCCTAAACAGAAAAAGGTTTTTTTTTTTGTTTTTTTTTTTTGTGATTTTGAAGGGAAAGGGTGCATTCCATTATTAGACTTATCAGGTGCAGATGAGTCATTGTAACCTATCGCGATAATTTTGAGTTGAACAGGTTATTCCTTTATCTCATCCTACTTCACAACACAGGATATATATTACCTTTGCGGGTGGATCCTAGCAGGGGACACTTTTTGGCGACAAAAAATTTGGCGATAAAGTTTACAATATGGTAACCTTGCAAAATTCAGGAAATAGTAACCCTATTCGGACCGGATTTTTTGGACAGCATTCATTTTTTTTCTGATGGTCAACTGGAAGACGTGTAAGATTTTTCTGGAAAGCAAAATTTGAGGAATGAGTAGATTTTTTTTAAAAAATGAAACAACTGCTGAAAGAATATTTGTTAGAGAGAAAGGGAGATGCGTTGATAAATTCAATTTGGACGATGTTTTTTCTCACTATTGCATCTTAGAAGCAACGGTTTTTCTGTTATGTTCTTGAAGCCGTTATGGAAACCACGTTTTCTTTTTTGAAGCTCGACGAATGGATATTTTTTCTTTTGAATGAAAGATGTAAGAAAGAAATGCTTGCTTTGTGAATGAGTGAACGATTGAAAATATTTCGGTAGGTATGGATGTCCGAAATATGAAAATAATTTGTTTTTGAGAGAAATGGAGATCGTTAGTTCATCAGCCTAAGGCATTCATATTGGATTACTTTTCCCACAGAAGCGACGCTTTTTCAGTTTTTCGTGTTGAAGCTGTTTTAGAAACCACGTTTTCTTCGTAAAAACGCGACGGATGGATTTTTTTTTTCTGAATAAAAGGTAAGAAAGTAATGCTTGTTTTTTGTGTGAATGAAGGATTGATAGAATCTTGTAATGGATGCTCGAAATCTGCATTTAATTTCTTATTTTATGTTTCCTGTGTTGTCCGTTTTGGAAACCACGTTTTTTCGATGTTTTTCGTCTCTTGACGCCATTTTGAAAACCACGTTTTTCCCTCTTGTTTACGTCTCTGACGCCATTTTGAAAACGCGGTTTTTTACTTGGCGTCATTTGGCGAAAAACTTTTGTCGCCAAATACAGCAGTGTGCTGTGCTAGGATTTTACCAATAAAAAGCATGTAATTTTTATATGGATATTTTTTGTGTAGTTGCTTATTATAGAATTTCCAAAAGGTAAGCGCAAAAAATGTATATTTTTTTGGATTTCTATATTACGAATAACCTCGAATTCACGAATAAAATGTTCGGTCTCATTGAATTTGTTAAATTGGGATCCAACTGTATAAAAACCGAAAACAAATTTACTGTTATGAGTAATGTAGAACAATAGCAAATAAGCACAAAAAAATCATAAACAAAGCCCCGTGTGGGAAAGGGAAAAAAAATGGACATCACATCTCTTGTATGTGGATTTCGTTTCGAGAACTCGTAAGGATTTACCAAGCAAATTTTCCATCCAAGTTCCTCCTGCTTTAAGCCAACAAAATTGATTTCAACGTCGCCTTTATTTTTAAGTCGTGAGTGCTGGTGACAGATTAATCATTACATCATACACACAGAAGATACGGAAAAGAATTTTTAACAACTGAGTAAACACTGGGTCGATGTACCGAGCATATTTCGAAATCCTGGTGTATTTTCCCCACTCAAAAGTAAACTGTCCCGATTATTCTTTTCATTCCGCAACTGCTATTTCGGCTCACGGCGGCGTCTGCGAGTCCTTCACGTGTTCCGAGATGAAGAACGCCCGTTCGAAATTCAGGTCATGGGGCAAGAACGCGTTTTTATGTTCCATCGTTTTCACTGATCCAGCAAAGAAAATTAATTTTTTTTCTTTCTTTCCTGAAACATGGTTGCCTCAGAAATTCATGGGCTGGTAACCTTGAATGCGGTTTAAATCACTGCATAGAATTTCCGGATCTCAGGGGTGTTTCGGTTTGCTTTTTAAAGCTATTTCATTGTTTTCAAGAATGATTTTTCCCCGCCGATTAGATTTATTTCCGGGTATTAACCCTTTCGTGGGCCGTTTGTTTCTCTTTTGAATTTCTCGCATTTTGTTATGTATCATCAACAATTAAACAATAGCATTTAAGGAAATATATTTTATTTTGCCGAATTTTATGTTGACTTTAAAATTTTAGGGATGAGAAGGAACTATTCACCGTCGTAACGGAAATTAAATTTATTGATGATTATTTGCCATTAAAAGATGAGAAGCATGTTGAAGTGCACAAGGGGACATCACATTCTGCACACATGCAGTGGGTCCTCTTTTCTTGTCCCTTTCTGTTACATTTTCTACATCGTCTATAACTGGAAACCATCTTTGGCTTATGATTTCCCACACTGGAAAAAAAGGGCACATCATCCGGAACTGCTTGGAAGCTAGCAGGACGTCTTTTCCTTTTTCTTGAGGAATATACGTCTATTAGCTGACGTGCTAATGCTACACGGAATGAATTAGCTGGTCTAAACTTCTGTTTCTTTTGCTCACTTGCCACTGTATGAAACTATTTATGATGGAAAGTTCATTAAGAAAATAAAAGAGTAGTATGTGAATTCGTCTTCCCATCGTTATAATAGCAAAGCCAATATATTATGATGGATTTTGAGCTTCCCATAGGTGTATTTTATAAGGTCATGTAGATAGGATTTTCCCAAGGCCCCCGAAAGGGTTGATGTGTCTTCAGGTAGGTTTGGGATTATCTCATTTGAAAAATATAGGTGTTTTTAGGAATTTATGTCTGGAGGTATTCTACTGGCCGTTAGGATTGATCTTATAGACTTCTAATACGGTCAAAGGACGAGAACGACATTTGAGTAAATTACTCGCCGAAAATACTCTTCCGCATCACGGCAGGAAAACGCGTTTGATTTTACGAGCATTTTATTCCTGCTTTTGCATAAAATCAATGAATGGTCGGCCTTGAAGCTTATGACCTTATTACTGGTAATCTTTTCTGAGAGCAGGCAACTGATTTTTTCAGTAAAATGATTTGCTACGATCTTAGTTCAAAAATTTATACACCTTTTTTACTTTTTTACAGATAAAACGTTGTTTTATCTGCTTTGTACCTAAGGAACAAGATTCGATTTTTGGTTTTCTTGTATCAATATTGCTCGGTTAATGTCAATTGTGTCGAATAAAATAAATGCAATTTCAGCAGAGAATAAAAATTATAGAAGCGTTAGCAGTGAATATTTGAAAAAAAAAATGCATATTTAAAGGAGAAAAATGTTGTAATATCAAAGGAGTCGGTATTTTTTTGTTTTCTTGCTATTTGATAAGGAAAATTTTAAGAATTATATAAAAAAGAAGAAAAAAATCACTTTCAAGAAGTTTATTTATCCAAAGAAAGCTTATCTCTTTAATGTTTAAATAATGAATAAAATAATTAAAAAAATCCAGTTCTATTCTGTCAGATAAGTGGATGATAAGTGATTACTGAACGTTTCATTAGAACTGGTTGAAAAACATTCATGTGATGATTCGCGGAATATATAAATTGAAAAACAACATTTAGGCGTCCTCCGCGCCCTTTTGACCGTCATCCGGAATAATGGATTTCACTGCTGTTGTATAAGTTATAGCAAGATAGAGATCAATGAAACAAAATCAGAGTATTTTTATATTGTGTGTTCTTAGCACTTGTTTTATGATTTCCAACGAAAAGCAGATCGCTGTCAAAGTAAATTTTTGTTTTTGATCTTTTGGAAATAAAGTAATAACTCAAGCATCATGAAGGGAGTGATTGTTTTTTGAGAGAAATTAAATACGGGGAAAACTCACAGATAATAAAATGATTTAAAAATTCAAAACCGTAGAACCCTGTGATGATTCAAACATTGAATGATTAAATCAGCGTGTGGTGACATCCCTTCCGGCGATGCATACTTGTATATGTTGATGTAAAGAGTGATAAAGATTCTCAATTTCATCCCGTGATACAATCTACCAGGTATTCATTAATTGTTGCCTAGGACCTACAACATTTAGGGGTGCCCGAATCGATGTCCTTGCATACATGTCCAACTAGAGAAAGGAATAATGATCTTTCTGATCAATGGGATCTTCTATCAAGAGAACGGATATAGTCTAAAGATACATGATCGGAATGGGGCTGACCCCAAAATGACGGAACATGATGGGGACGTAATCAGCTGAAGCATACCATCAACACATCGTTGAGTTGTTAAAGTTGTTTGCAGAATGGCTGCTGTAAAAGATAAAACTCAACACCATCTCACACCGAATGTAACGCGGATATGTGCCTCTGTAAATCAAAGACAGAATAGGTCCGCTGGTATCATTTTATTGAGAAACTTCAAAGGAAACCAGATTATTTTTTATCCCTGTTTATTTTAGTAGGTTTTGTTGTTCTCTTCAGTGACGGACCTCCAGCTACGCTTGCTTCTTTTTCTTTCTTTTTATTTATCCACACAACATATATAAGCTATTTACAAGCGCAGCAAATTTTGAAATATTTTTATAAATGTGAGCTTCAAATTATATTAGAATTCCATTATTGCTCACGTCAGCTTGTTATAGAGAAAATCTCGTCAAGCTTCTTCCACAGAAAGTTCTCATCTGCCCGCACAGCGCGGCAAGGTAAAATATTCTACATAAGTGCGCATGACGTTGGCGCGCATGCGCCAACAATCCCCTTAAGCTGTCAATTTTTTTTTGCCGAAAATGTTCCCAAAAAAAAAGGCAAATTTTTTTATTGCATATAATAAAGAGTAATATTTAACATAATACGAAAGTGGAAGAATTTTATTTCAATTTTATGGTTTTCAAACTATTTTTAATTTTATAATTGTGGAACACACAAAAAACCCTAAACGTTTGCTTTTTTTAAGTACATTCTGCATGCTATGAAGAATGTTTCATATATCTTAAAAGAATTTCTCTCATACATACATACAAAAAAAAATCATGTTCGTACCTATTTTTTAAACGGTTGAGGATTTTCTCTGTGTGTGCACAATTTAATAATTAATAATAATAGTTTCACTTTACGAATAAAATATGAGCAAATCATTGATAAAAAGAAGAAAATATCAGTGCCCGTACAGCGTACTGGCACATCAGTTAAGGGTTTAAAGCAGAGGTTCCCAAACTTTTTTTTCTCGTAGACCCTTTGCCATGTTTTTCGGTTTGGGGTAGACCCCTGCTTAATTAATATTAAATTTTCATAAATTTACCAAATTAAGTGGTTTTTTTATAGCTGGTATAAAACTACTTATTTTTAAAAAGACTTACATTTCTAACTATATTGAAGTATAGTGCTTAAAATTTAAGAAACACATGTTAATTAAATTAAAATTTAATATAGAAAATAACTGACCAAAAACAAATGTTTATAATAAAAAGGATGAATCTGGAGTTTCAATAACAAATTTTCAACATTTGGTATCAATCTTGTCAGATTTAACCTTAAACCTCCTTAGTTAGTAGAGTTTGGTTTTTTAAATAATTTTGGAGATTGGACAACCATGCTTAAACTACTTCTCCATTACGAAAAACACAATTAAAAATGTTTTCACTTCACAATTCTCCATAATTCAGGATAAATAACAGGTTTGCCTTTTTGAGCCAAAATTGCTGACATCCATTTATAAACTTTAAGATCTCCGCTACTGCCTTTCCCAATTAGTTCCTCTTATAATACAGCATTTTACATTTCAATGTGACCATATGAATTCACATTGACGGCTGTGATAATTACCATAGTCGGAACATTCTCAAACTTAGTTTAAAAATATGAATACAGAGCATTTAAATGTCGAACATAGGTTAAAACGTCATTTTCCTGAAAGAATGCCTGTGAATAATTGAGAAACTAGAAAAATTTGAGCCGTCCATTATTATATTCCTTTAGCTTAATTCTGGTAAGAAACGCTGAAATGATTGTTCTTGTTTTAATAAAATTTATGCTACCATGTAACGGCAAATTAACCTCATTGAATTTAGAAAATAAATTTGTTAAATAGGGGAAGTCTGGTTTCGATTTGATTAAATTTTCTTTTAAAGTTATAGTCACTATCTGGTTTAATGAGAGACACTATCATAGACCCCTTTTTATACCTCATGGACCCCCAAATTATTTTTTTGTTGGCATGGACCCCTTGCAGGTGTTCATAGACCCCTGGGGGTCTATATAGACCACTTTGGGAATCACTGGTTTAAGGCTTCCTTGAGTTTTTCTTTTTGGCAAAAGATAAAATATATATTTCTGTTCCACATAATGTTAACTTCCTACACGTATATATATCCACTACATATGCATTGGAGTCCACCACAGTTTTTTGAAGGCTCAATTGACATCCACAGAAAATAAGTAGTGGCATTGGATGAAATATTCCCATCACATAAAGCAGATTGCGTAATAATAATAATAATAATAATAATAAAGAATTGCTGTTATCAGGATTGCAAGAAGTAACTTTTTTTTCATTATTTTAATTTGTGCTTTATTTATTTATTTTTTTGCAATAAATGTATTCCAGGAAAAAATCAAAATCTGGTTATTTTATAATATTCTTGTTTTTTGAAAGCATTTTCAAATGTCAACTGTCTCGAAATGAAAATGAGCTAAAAATGTTTTTATGAATAAAAAAGTAACAAAGATGTTCCATCCAGTACTGCAGATCATTATTCAACGCGTTCATTTTCTCTTCTCACTTTATCACACCTGATTTTTTTCGCTTCTTGGGGTGTAATTTGCATCAGACGAAGGTCAAAATCACGAATGTTGAGCGAAAAGTATGGAATGTATTCATTATGAATGTATTCCGATTTAAACCAGAGTGTATTTTTATTATAATTACGGTGTGAAAAAAAAAACAACTCAAAAACAATTTTCTATTTCGGCTTACACAAGTCTCAAATCCCTGAAGACCAATTCAGTTTTATCAATATGTCATTTCAGATTACTTTAAAGCTCTATTACGGTTTGTAATATTCTAATCAGGGAGAAAGGAATTTGAATGGACCGAAAGGCGTTATCTACATGATTTGATACTTATCTATATGATTTAATAAGACCTCACATATACTGAGCTTTTGTTCAATGAAGTTCGACGAAGTGCGTGTTATTTTCGGAAAATCTAAAAAGTAAATAAAAATTGATTTTAATAATGAATATTACATTCTTCACCTCGTCCTCCCTCCTCCAGTTTTTTTTTCTTTATAAATATTAGTCGGAAATGTGTGGTCAGTTGAGACAGGAAATTAATGTAGATTTGAAATTATATAGATAGAGAGATAATCTCTTAGAACAACAGGCACCAAAAGAGACTTAAAATATCACAAAATTCAACCATATGCTTTCTTTCAGAATAAGTCTCCGTCTAAAAATATTACTTTTCTCCCCATACACATTAATTTGTTCATAGTTATTCGAATTTCATACAGTCCTTTCGCTCTTATTAGAGATATATTCTTTTTCTAAAATACACACATTGATTTTTTTTGTTGTTGAGAATTTAGTTTTTAACTTGTTTTTTGTTAAAAATAATAGCAGTCATCGGTAATTGATTTGGTCCTAAAATCAACTGATAGACTCAACCTAGATAGAACATCTTTTTGCTGTTCCAAGAAAAGAGAGGACGCTTCTTCTAGATTATTCTTACAGTATCAGTTTTCGAAGGTATATTTAGCTACGATGGATGTGACTATCCATTTCCCAATTAAAATGATTCTTCAGATTTAGGAAAAGGAGCATATTTTTGGATTTTTGCTGCATAGACTTTGTTAGAAGGAAACTTAAAAAACTTTCTTAACTTTTAACTGGGGCAAACAATTTAATAAAAATAATAATAAAGAGAGTTCGATAAAGATTTTCTTTTCTCCTCCAAAATATTGTTTTTGTAGCACTCGTTTAAATTAAAAATTTTCGAAATTTTCTGAGTACTCTTAGTTATATATTTGAATATTTGTTTGTTAAATCCAATTATATAACGTCCTTTTGATAAGCAGTAAAAGATTTTTGTTTCAATAAATACTCATACGTTTCAGAAAATTCAAAATAAGAGCTTTTTATAAAATGTAAGGCTGATAAGTTCGAGAATTAAATCATGGTAAAGTTGAAAAATTAATTGATGTCAATGTTTTAAGGATTTTCTAAGCATCCCAACGTTATGCAAGATTCAGAGAGAATGTTTAATTGTGAATCCATGCAGGCAAAACTAATTCATAAAATCACGCTTTTGTGTACCAGTTATCATCGTGATACTTTAGCTGCTATGTCTCGAGTGGTTTTGAGATGTTAAATAAGAAATTATATAAACATGGATAAATTTAGTTAGTAGTCTAAACTAGGAGTCGGCAACCTATGGCACGCGTGCCACACGTGGCACGCGGTGTATTTCTCAGTGACACTCTTCACTACTCAACAAATTGGATTATTTTTGAGGGGGATGGAAGTTGATAAAAATTTGTAGGGTCCTTATTTGACAAGCATTTTCAAAAATACGGACATTTACGGAACTGCGAAAAAATCTGAAAGATAACTCTAAAGATAAATTTACAACTATTTTGTAAATTATTGAATATCATTTCTGGAGAGATTTAATTGTTTGAAGAGAGAAAATTGTGCTTGTATACTCTGCGTTCAACTTTTGATTCTACATATCTATGGCGACAATTCTTTTCTCAGATGAAAAATATTTCGAGTCCGCCAAAAAATTGTTTAACAACTGAATGTCCAGAATCGTATCAAATTGAATGTCGCACATTACACCCTTGATTTTGAGATTTGAAAGTAGGTTAGCATTAAAATTTTTACTGAACTATAGTGAAGGGTATGTAGTTAAGCATTTTATTAGTCTATCTCTTATTTTAATAAATATGTTTAAAAATACACAAAATATGTACAATTTTATTTTTGCTGAAAGATAGTTGTATTTTATGCTGTTTATTTTTAATGTGTCAAGAAATATCTGTAAATGATGCAAAACTAAAACTGTAAGCCTACGTATACAATTGATCTCTATTTTCTGCATGCATTTTAGCGGGATTTGAATGATTTCAAAAATGTCCTATTGCGTGGCACGCTGAATCCTATTGGTAGATTGGTTTGGCACGCCACAGTTAAAACGTTGCCAACCCCTGGCCTAAACCAAGGGTGATCAAATAGTGGCACGTGTCACATACGCCTCGCAGACAGAAAATCAAATGCAGAGAAAATATTTTCTACATTAGGTTGTCTACATTTGCTTTTGAGCAAAGCTTTTCTTGCGTGAAAATCAGCAAGAGAGTAAACATAGATGCAGGTTGGCTGACATTCACTTTCAGGTTGTGACGAAGCTTTCAACAAGCAATCTCACGAATTTAAGAAAAAATATAGAAAAGTATCACGATACATTTATCTCATTAAACTAATTCTAAAACTAAACGTGCTTGCTTCTATAGGTATGAAATTAGCACAATAAATATTTTGAATAAAACTGCTTCTATTTTAACTTATATTTATACCTTTTCTGAGATGCAAAGTTAACTAATGAATGCAGTAATTTTTAAAAAGATGCGGCTTCTGCTTCCATAAAGTGGTCATTGAGTCCAAACATTTGCCTATCCCTGGTCGAAACGACTGTATTTCATGTATAAAAAGCACATTGCAGTGTTTTTTCATTTTTAAATATAGAAATAGCCGCCCATCCGGTATAGTGGTCAGTGAAGCTGACTGCGGTGCCGCAGGGACTGGGTTCGAATTCCCGGAGAAGGCATGGATGTTTGTGTTGTAATCCTTTCTTCTGTCTGTGTTGTTTACCCCCGTGTTATACGTTCGGTGGTGCACGGGGTTTATAAATGTTAAAAAAAAAAATATAGAAATAGTTTTTTATGATAACTGGATGATTCTTTTAGTATATTTCTTACATTTTCCCACAGTTGAAGGCCGTGCTGCAGGAAGACTTCATCGAACCAAAAGACAAGAAGAAACAGATTTCAAATGTCCCAAAGCGGACGGTCTCTTCGCTGATCCCGAAACATGCAGAAAATTCTACATCTGTGCCGGTCACTACCCCTTCTCCCAGAACTGTCCTTCGTCCCTCTATTTCGACGACATCAAGAAGTTCTGCACGAGGAAGACTAAACAATTAGCCTGCGGACCCGTGGAAACCCGTAAGTGCTTTGCTGCTCGCCTGTTGTATTTTAATTCGCTTCTCCTTCTGTAATTCAAATTTCATTTTCGTTTCTTGACATTCACGTGTGACCCTTTGACCTATAATAACATCCCAGACACGTGAATCGAACGGAATCGGGATCATAATTGAGTATCGAGAACTGGAACCATTATTGATATAACCAGTGACGGACTTAGGTTCGAGAGTGTCCTAGGCCCAAGTTAATTTGACCTTTATATATAATAATAATAATAATACGAATACTAATCATGGATTCGAAAAACGACCAAAAAAAACTGATTTTTTTGGCAAACATTTTTTAAAGTTTTGAAGATTTTAAAAGTTTTAAAAGTATAAAATAGTCAAATCATTTTCTGAATAAGAAAAAAAATAATTGATTAAATAACTCATTAAATGGAATATAACGTTAAAAATAAATTGATTCGTTTAATTTGTGTTTTGAGGCCTATTTCTATATATTTTTGTGATTTTCCAAGTTCTAGTACGATCATGGTAATATTTGAAAAATGGCTCACATTACGTAAAACTGTAAAATTTTTCTGCCAGATTTTAAAAAAATAATAAAGTTTTTAAGTAATCGGACAAAGGTATAATTAAATATGTTGAATTAATATTTTATGTTATAATGATGAGCAAACAAACGCTACATTTAGATTTTTAAACAAAAATTTATGAAAAATCTAACGTCAATAGATAAAATGCCATACTTAACGATATTTTTTAAAATATCTATTTTTGTTAGATATTTTAAATTTTATTTCTTACAAGATTAATTATATTTTTTTACAAAAATAATTCTACCCCTTTAATATTGACATCTTGAGGTTGTCAAAGCAAGAAAAGAAGCATTAAAATTCGGTCTTACGGTGTGGCCGCGGTAGCCGAGTGGTTAAGGTATCGGATCGTGGCTGGCATGTCACGAGTTCGAGTTCAGTACCACTGAAGACCCGCCGTGTAGGGGAGCGATGCACGTTAAATCTATCAAGAGCTCAAACGTCCTCCCGTTGGTGTGATGTGGAAGTTAGGAGATGGGGTGCCAGCTCTTGTGTCGTGATCGTCACGTGACCATGGTTCAAAATGACGAGGTCCGTAGCTGAACAGTGCGACGTTAATATTCACTCACTTGGTCTTACGGTTGATAAAAAACAAAATCGATTTCAAATTTTTGGCACCCCAAAAAATTGTCGCCCTATGCTTGGTCTTCGCGGGTCTACGCCTAAATCAGTCACAGGATATAGCGAGATTATATTTAAATGCAACAAGAATAAAATGAAATTTTTTAAAATACATTATCCAATTGTAATACATCTCATACAGCCATATACCTCACCGAGATATTCATTACTGTTGCTAAAAAGCGAGAGAAGGCTCTGGCTACTTTTTAAGAAGAACGACACGCATATGTCCAGAAAATATCTAATTATAGGAGATATGAATATCATTCCACCGTAACAATATGAAATTCATTTTCAAAAAGATTCGAAAATATGACGTCTAATTGGCACTTTTGTATTATAGTCACAATAATGGAAGAAATTGCCAAAGTTACGAAATGCGCCAAATTCTGGTAGCTTGCGCTTTCGCTGCATGGCAACCCTACACGTGATTTCCAGCGTTCGACTTTGATTTCTTTGTTTCGATATTTTATTCCCTCTTTAGCATATTTTCAACTTCATTTGAATTAATAAAAGGAGATTGTGATACTTGTCTAAAAGTGAAGAAAATGAAATTAAGTTACTTCAAGAATCCAACATTTTATCTCAAAAAGAAATTATACAATATACGATTTTGCATGAATTTATGCATCGGGAAGGCATTTTAGAAATGTAGGGTTAGAAACTAGATAGGGTACATTTGTAATTAAAAACGGCAATTGGTTTGAAAGCAGTTACGTGAGTTTTACAACTGCAATACAATTTATGTGTGGCACCTACGACATTCTGAAATTTATTGTGTTTAAGCTTCCAATTGAAAAAGAATGACTGAAAACCCCATTTAAAAGCTTATAAATTTTAAAAGGAAAATTAAAAAAAGAAATTAAAAAACTTAAAATATACATAATATAATATTAAAAAAAACACAAAACATGCATACATGTACTGTTTAGTCACTTTTTTTGTTTGCAAATCCTCCTTTACAAATGAAAAAAAATTCACCAAAATATGTATGTCTGTATATAACACTACAATACTTTAAAAATCAAGGTAAAAAATGCTTTCATATCTTCACGAAGTGTTCCAAAATTCAAGATCTTATTTTTAATATGTTGATGAAATTGATATGAGGTTTATTCCACACTTTTCATGAAATGAGGAATCCCAAAATGAAGCATTAGTATCTTTATTGGTCAAAACGCGTGATTTCTCGTTCAAAATAACTGAGACATCACGAAAAATTGTGTTTCGCAAGGTGACCTCCTGTTCCGGCGTATGGAATATTTTGACATGTGACGGGCGCCGTTCTGTAAGTCATTATGATGTCACTGCGTTGGCTTTGCCGTTTGTGACTTTTTGAAACGATACATTTTAGAAGCAAACACTGCATGACATCATACAAGTTCTTTGAAGGACAATTTAGTTAGAGTTAAAAAATAATGATTGTGCCATGGAATGCCTGCTTATGTTATTAAGTAAACCGTGGAATGTATAACGCTGAGTAATTGGGAAAATGAGAATTATAATTTTCGTTTCCTCCTATAGAAAGGATTCACTGCTGTGAACCACATTACTCAGCAAAAAAGCATATTTTTTTATAAGCAATTGATTTGTATTCCGAGATGTATTGTGAGTTGAGCTATTTTACTATTAAGTTTAATCAGTAATTGCTCTAAAATTATTCTTAGAGAGACTAACAGCTTTATAATTAACAGCAATGCCATGTCCTTTCCTTCTATTTAAACCCTGTTCCTGAAAAAAGAGAAAATATAACTAAAAGAAGTCAATATCTCCCAATATCTGCTCCACATGGATCCAGAGCTGAATGCACGGCAGCGTGCCAAATGAATGACGTCTATTTCTTCATTGGAGTGGCACAGTTTACAAAGTGGACACTGGGCAATGCCTATCATGTTTAGATGTTTAGACAGGCAGTCGTGGCCAATGGCGATTCAAAAATCGCCCACAGCTCTATCTCGTGGCCATTTTGGAATATGAAGGAGTTTGCTAAACCAAACTTTTTGTTTATTCATTTGGTTGAATTTAGACCAGAAGTGCTCTCTCTGTAGTACTTCTTTATAATTTTTTTGGGACTATAAAAAGGAACTGTATTGTTAGAGGTTTGAAAGATTTTTTGTCCCCTTCTTCGCCAAGCAATCGGCATTTTCATTCCCATCAATGCCGCAGGGATCCATTGCATGGCAATGTCTACATGGCATTGAAGCAAATCGCCAATTAACAGTTGACATTTGAGAATATCCTCTGACAAAGGTACCTCGATGGAAGATATTGCTTAAAGGGCCGCCCTTGAATCACACAAAATAACTACTTTTGAAACCCCATCTGTGTGGAAAAGAAGTTGAGATAGAGCAATACGTATAGCTGCAATTTCGGCATCAAAAGCAGTGCTGTAAATTCTGATATGAAATGACCTATTCAATGGACCCCCGATAATTTGTCCGGGATCAAAATAGGTTTAAATCTATTACCCATGCACTGCTTCTACTATTACTGATTCGTTGATGATGACGAATCCACGGAGTTCTTCAGTGTGCATCAGGAACACCGCATTATTACAGATGCTCGTTATAAAACTCTTTATACTATTGGATAGCTGCTTGCTCTCCATTTACATACCCCAGCAGTGATATTTTTCTGAATACCTATATCTAATTCCCTTCCTATCAGTGTATATCTCTGACTTATGTTAGTCATTCTTTAATTTAGGGAAGAATTCCTTGGGAAAATTTTAGTTTTAAAAGGGCTCCTCGAGTCAGAAGAAAATATAGAACCATCAAACTAGATAATAACTTACAGTATTCTTATTTTTCAGCCGAAACCGAAGCTCCTCCTACGCCGGACCCCCATTTGCCTAACGAATGTGATCCTGCCGCTTGCGTGTTGCCGGACTGCTTTTGCAGCTCAGATGGAACCCGAATTCCTGGAGGTTTGGAGCCTTCCGAAACCCCTCAGATGATCTTGCTGTCTTTCGACGGGGCCGTCAACTCCCTCAACTTCGACCACTACCGGAAATTGCTGAACAAGTCCAGAACAAATCCTAACGGGTGCCCCATCAAGGGAACTTTTTTCGTGAGCCACGAGTATACCAGTCACTTCCACTTACAGAAGTTCTTTGCTGATGGACATGAAGTTGCGGTGCATTCCATTAGGTAAGAACTTGAAATTTTAAATTAGTTTCATCAGATTTAAAAGGCTTGTTTCCAAAGGTTTGTTTATTTTTTGAAATTTCTCTGATTGTCTAATGATTTGAGTTTTATTTTTATCTATCGCTGTAGGCAATTTCACTTTATGGACCTTTACAATAAATTCGATGATGATCGTTTATCTAAGTTAAATACATCAATAATTAAACAAAATTAATAATTTAGTATAACGAAACAGGATTATGATATTTAAATTAAAAACATACGAAAAATAGGAAATTTTGAGATAAAAATCACACATTTTTTATTCCTCAACGTATTAACGTGTTTATCCCGACTTTATGCATAAAAAATGAATATTTTTTATCCGAGAAAAGAAATGAGATAAATTCATGAGACGTCACAGTCACATGATAAACGGGGAATCGCGTGTTTCTAGCTAATTAGTTTATGTTTTTAACTGCTACCACTTTTCCATTTTGCAGAAATTTTATTTAGAAAAATACTTTTTTGTTAACAATAATAAGGCACAAGAGTAAACAAAATACACTTAATACAAAAATATCCGTATAATAAATGCCGGTTTAAGCACATTTCGGGCACTGGAAGCAGAATATCTACGGGCCCCTTGGCACTGACGAATCCAAGTAATCCGGTAAATGGATCCGGTAACGTCCAGTTTATCTATCCAGTTTATCCAGTCCAGTCTATCCAGTATCCAGGCCCGGATACAAGCCCCCATTGGATAAGCCAGCATTGCGTATTTTGAAAATTTTTGGATTGATTTAATCCTCGTACATCTTTACCCTTTTATAAAATATGTAATCGTATTGAGATTTTACAAAAATACAAGTCTAATGTCAGCTTTGAATTCAATAGAAAGCACGTGATTACATTTATTATGTTTCTTTCATGAGTTTAACTCCTTTATTCTTAAAAAACGCGGTGGATTCCTACTAAAGTATTTTAAACTCATAAAATCATGAAATATCTATTTTTTGACCAGCAGTATTCATTTTTAAATTCTTACAAAGGGTGTCACCAAGGTATGAAACAAAACAGCAAACTTACTCATGATTAAAATACTTGTATGGGGACAGTATACAATTATACATTGTAGTAAAAAAAATTTTAAGAAGAAATAAGGGCTTTCGAAATTTATATTCCTGATTATAGGCAACGGAAGTTAATCGCTTGGGCAGAAATGAATTTACAAATCTCTCCAAGCCTATTTGACAGATGCAGATGCGGATTAAGGTAGTTGGAGGCCCCTGGTGGTAAAAGGTTTGAGGCCCATGGGCTTCAGAGTCAAAAACTAAAATAGTGAAAGGAGTCGCTTACTTTAAATTCTCAAAATAAAATGTATTGCCATAATAAAACTCATCGGCTAAAGGAAAAATCTGAACTGTACATAAAAAAAATTAAAAACCTTACTTAAGAGCTTATAGTTTTGCTGTACAGTTTGATTTCTCTTTGGCAAATTCATCAATTATTTTCACCATATCTATTTTGTCCAAAACATTTTATTACATTTTATAATATGCCCTGTATTCAATTTCTCTTTTCTCCCATAGTACTTCTTAAATTATTTTTAACTCGTTTTAAAACTAAAAAAGATAATTCACTTGATGCATTCGATATCGGTATTGTTAAAAATATTTTCAAAAGTTTTTCTACATTAGGATTTCTTTTACATCTCGATAAATTTCTAGCGAGGTTTTCATTGTATCTTTGTTTTCTTTTCATTTCTTGTTCCAAGGTGGAGTGGTTGGTTTGTAGCTGGCCTTTGCACTCATCAAGCTTGGGGCCCCTACCAGCGCTAAGGGGCGGCCGCCAGGTCCGACACCCGCTTAATCCGCCACTGGACAGATGTTGCAATTTTTACTTTCGAATACATTAAAATAAGAGTTTACTTCTTAAGGTCATTCTTTTTGAATAGTAAACAAGAATTTTAATTCCGCCCTTGATAGTTTGGTGTTTTATTAGCGTCGTACTTCAAAATAACTCGACGCCTATTGGCTACAGACCGAAGTCAAGTGGCGAGGACGAAATCTCTCTCTCTCTCTCTCTGAAACTACATCCCAAACTATTACATCTCGCCAATGTCAGAACTTTCAGCCTCGATATTTAACGTGCATCAGATTCTCTACACTACGGGTCTTTTGTAGCACCCGAAATCGTTTCCACGACCCAATAGATACAGCGCCGGCCACTAGTTCCGTTTTGATTCACTGCCATGTTTCTCATCCAATTGATTTCGAGCCAATCCAGTGAGACTCGAAATGAGGAAATCCGTGGCAAATAGCACTTGTGTATTTTTAAAGTGTTTTGCTGATAAAAACATTCAATAGAATTGATTTTGAGTTGTACAAAGGATTTGGTTTGTTAACCTAAGAGACTTTTACTAAAAATTTTGTAGAAAAGAATGAGGAAACCAATTTTACATATTTTTTAAAAAAATAAATCACTTTTATGTAGTTAATATTGTTGGAATTTATTTAAATATTTGCAATAAGAATGAAAGGCTCATAAATATTGGCAAGCGGAACCGAAATGTAGGTGTTTTATTGAAGGATTCAGACGGTAAAAAACACAGAGTGTGCCACTTAGTAATAGTTCCTGAACGGTAACTTTTCTTTTTCCATCTCGACTGATTTATTTCCTGTTTGTAGTTGAAAACTATTGCTGTCCGCTATTGAGGCAGGTCGCAGTCATTTAAGCTTATAAGAAGAACGTGGGAAATGTGAAGATGAAATGAGTTCATATTATAGAGAGTTTTTTTTAGCTTCTATATAAAAAAACAACCCGAAAGCTATAGGCTTCGAATTCTTAATTTTGAACCACGGTCAAGTGACGAGGACAACACCTGAATTGGCACCCCCCCTCTTCAAACTACCACACTATTACAATAGGAGGACTTTAAGCCTCGACAGATTTAACGTGTATCGGTCTCCTCTACACGACAGGTCTTCAGTGGCACCAAGACTCGAACCCGTGGAATGCCGGGTACGAGTTCCAGTTGATAACAGAATAACAACTTAAACATCATTGAAATGAAGCTCAGAAGTTTAAGACTTAGTCCCTCCAATTAATTTTAAAAATCGTTAAAAGAAGCAACATTTATTAAAATAATAAATTATAGTTTTAAAAACTATAAAACACCCTTTTATACTTAATCAAAGTTGTAATTTAATCTTCTGGTCACCAAATCTAGAAATGGGATCTGAAATGAGTCTCTAGATGCGGGATGGGATTTGAAAATTCGAAATCATTAATCCTGACAGGATAATGGAACAAAATTATTAAATTCTTGTATTGTCATCGGTCCTGGACAAGTAAGCAAAATTTCGAATTAATCTAATATTTTAAAGAGGGTAAAAATGGAGTTCAAAGATTCCGTTACATACAATTGAAGCTTATAAAAGGGTGTTAAAAAATTATGTTAAGATATTTAATTTATACGTTATCAACAAATCAAAATTAAGATTAAACAAATCCATCCAATGAAACAAAATGAAATTATTTGATCGTGTAAGTAATGTGCAAGCTCCGCTTTGTTGCTAACACTTAGAATATTTACAGCGTGTTGGTAAATAAATACTTATAATTTATGTCAAGTGTTTCGAGTATCTCATAAAGCTTCAGGTAAAATTGTAAATTTGTGCTGTGTGCACTAACTGCTCTGCAATCACAATTGGAAAATTGAGATTTTTTCATATAGTATGTGCCAGACATTGTTGTATAGTTCGCTGCCTATATTATCATTCAATAGGCGGCTAAATGAAGCTTCTTTCAAGATCAGTTAAATCGCCCAAATTCATAGAAAAGTTACCATGACAACGTACCTCCGTGGCATCTAAAAATAAAGCCGATCGATCCGAGTCACATGACCACGACTCTGCGGAGAGCTTGGGCGGCCTGCGCACTGAGTCCGATCAGATGTACCCCGCTCCCTCTGTTTTTCTGCTCGGTCATTCTTCACTCGGTTTTTGAAATAACAGTCCAAGAATTTTTTTTTTATACTGCTTCGTTATTCGAACACGATTGAGTTAAGATCTCTGATTGCTCTGGGAGAGAAAAAGGACGACATTTATCAATTACCTGTTAAATGAATAATTAATTTTAAATTACGTGGTTGTATTTTCGTAAAAAATGAGTTAATTTTCAGAGAAATAATTTGAATAGGATCAAAAAAATCTTTCGGGGCTTTGGCTTCCCCCCTTGTTTTCTTCTGCATTCTTTAGTGACATTTGTTTAATTGAATGCTTTTTTTAAAAAAAATTATGTAAGTTTTATATTTTGCAATTAATTTTCTGAAGTCTTTTTTTAAACATAGGCTGAAGAAAGATATTAAATAAAGTATTTTTTATCAATTATTTTCTATAATAATTAATAATAAACGTATTTATTATAAACATGTGTGACAGAAACAAAAATAAAAACTTTGATAATTTTTACTATGTTTTTTAACATTTAGTTAGAGCAATTTTGATTTTCAGGATTTCAATTAACTAACATTATTAATGAAAAAATCATTTTCATACGTGATAATAAATATGAAAGAAAAATAGGCAGCAAAATATAATACAAATTTTATATTACAAATAAATGAGCATTGTTGTATGTGTACACAATTTATTTTCGAATCTTTACAAAGAAAGGTATTTGTTGTATCGACAAAAACGTATTTCAACATGCCTTTTCAATCAAGTTTTTAAATGGTGTCTCTAAAAAAATAAAATTTTATTATTTCCCTTTACACTTATAATCTGTTAGCTTAAAAAACCTTTTTACAAAGATTTTACGTATTTTTTTATTATTTAACTTTTTATTTTATTCATTTTCTTAATACTTAAATAAAAAAGATCATTGATTATTATCTAAACAATAATCATTGCGTTTTATTCTGCTAAGTATTAATGATTATGTGTGTGTGAGAGAGAGATTCCTCCCCCTCACACACACAGAAAAGGGATTTAATTTAACATATTTCATGTAATACTTTCTGCTTTAAAAAATGTGTGTGTGCTTCAAGTTATCTTTAAAAAAACTATAACACAAAATAATTTCGTACATTATTTTATCGTAAAAATAGTCCTTCCAAAAACGCAATTCTTTTTTGAGTTTCAATTGTAACATGCCTGTTTTTGATTTCTTAACTTCAAGTCTTATGTTGCTCTTGCACATTTACTTTATCAACAACACAAATTTTATTTTGTAAATTTCGATGGAAATTCATCGTTAATCTGAAAAAATCTGTAATATATTGTTTGTCAGTATATACAATTCCTAAATTATGATTTTGTTGAAAAAGTCATAACTATATATTTTAGGTATTTTTATAAAATTGAGTTTTCCGTTTGGATTATTAGTAAGTTTTTGTAATATTAATTTATAATTCTGAAAAATTCGGATTGATACACTGGGGTTCGTTATAACTTACTTCCTAATAACATTGAATAGTAATAAAAATATTTCTCTCTAGGTAATCTGAAAATGTTTCTCTTTCAATTAAATCATTGTATATTCATTTGCAAATGAACTGAAAAATTTCATTTTTCAGATGTGTGCTAAAAATCGCATGCAAATTTTGGTATTTTCTTGCAAGTCTTTGGTAAAATGTATTAAATACACTTAGGGATTTTTTATTCCAAATATAAAAATTACATTTTAATGTTACAAAAATCTGCTTTTTCTCTTAAAAAATATTAAAAAAGTTTCTTAAAATATTTAACCAAGTAATAGATTTTTAGAACCCATCTTTTTGGTCACCATCGGTTCGATTTTCAATAAAAGTTCTCTTAAAAGTTATTACGAAAAAATAAATTGGCTTCATTCTTTTTAACTATCAAAATTTGTGCTGCGATTGTATATTTATGTTTAAATTTTCATGATAGATTAGCGGTTTTCTGAGATTTGAGATTTTTTACTTCTTCTCGGCTGATATATTCAAAGAATTTAAGATTAATCTTAAATAAATTTCTCTTGATGTTTTATGAGGTGTGGGTGGCTGAAAACACATTTAATTAAAAATATATTAAAGTTTAGTAATACTCCATTCTTTTCCCCAAAAAAGATCGATAAATAAAACTTTTCTTTTGTTTAAAACCGTAATTTATAAAAGGGAACACGAAAGCTCATTTTAGAGCATGGAAAAATATTATTTTGGAAACTTTGATTAGAAAACGAGGGTTGATGCCGGCATTTTTAAATTTTTAGTCTAGCATATTCCACTGGTGATTTTTCGATTTAGCTGATGCACATTGCGACATTAAACGAGGGTTTCAGAAGTTGCCATTGGAATAATGTATAAATATAGCGAGGAGGGTGCCAACCTCGATATCGCCATTATCATTTTACTAAGGTGGTAAAAATATTTTTCTCATAGTCAGTTTCAAAAATGACATTAGTGTTAACATAAAATAGGAAGGGGATTAAGTCTTTGTTAGATTAAACTAAATATGTATGGAATAAGTTTTATGTAATTCTTTTATAAAATTGAAAATCCGTGTATAACAATTGATCAAGCATTGGTTTCAATTTATCATTAAGTCCAACACGCACATCTACAACTGTATATACACTGGGGTGTAAAACCTAGTAACAGGGTGTTTTTGCCACAACTATAAGATAATCACAAATTACTACACACACTACTACTACACAACTACATTTTCCAAACATGAAATTCAGAAAGGAGAGACAGCATTTTGTACTTAAACGATGACGAAAGCATAGTTGCGTAAAAATGAATACAATTCATATAGCATGGAATTAAAAAAGGCTTTATGGAACTCATAGTATCGATACACATGATTTTCTGTCCAAGAGGAAGAACAACAAGTAGATGTTGCTTAGTATGGGATATCCTTAGCAATGGTTACCTCCCACCGTCTCTCCATACTCAGCATCAGATCGTTCATTTGAGGAATGGGCAATCTTACCTCGAGTACCCATTCCTCAATCAGCCTCTGTATCAGTTGTTGGAGGATGTAATAGTGCCACATGGCGTCTCCTCAAAGGATTCCTCTCATGTTCTATGCGATTTAAATCAGGGGCTGGCCAATCCATTCGAGTGATATCTTTCATTTTCTGTAGCTGCTGAACATCAACAGCCCGGTGCGACCGTGCATTGTCATCCGTAAAAACGAAGTCTGGTTCAATAGCACTTCGGAAAAGACGCCCATGGAGAGGGATCGCCTCTTTACAATAGCGATCTCCGGTTATAGAACCTCCGTCGAGAACGTGGAGCTCAATCCTCCCGTTCAAGATAACGCCTCCCCAGTCGACAATTCCAGGACCACCGTAACGGTCTCTGTTCGGGATGTTACGGCGATGAAACCGTATCCCGAACTCTCCAAATCAACTGGCGCCGAGATTAGCTTGTGGCACTGAAACGATTCTCATACGTAAAAAGGAAACGACTACATGGATGAGATATCCTGGTTTTGTGCTCCTTACACCACTCTAAACGGTACCTCCGGTGGCTAATTTTCAAAGAGATGACAAGTTCAGGACGGCGCGCTTCTGACCACATTAAACCGTGACATTTGTCGCCCTGTTGCTGACTGTGCAACTGTGTACAGTTGCCGAGCAATGGCTCTTGCTGACTGGTTTCGGGATCTTTTTGCCTGTAGGACGATATATCAGTCTCATCTACAGCAATGTTTTCCCCTAGGGAATACCCCACAAAACTTTTTAATATCTGTACCTATGGTTTGAAAGGCTTTCCAAGAGCGCGAAATGACACTTTCGTTGACTCCGAATTCCTCAGCAACACTAGTCAAACTACACCCGTCCTCCAGCTTTCCGATCATTTTTTTTATGTGTGAAATCATCTACGTGAATTTTTCTAGCCTTATTTTACGAAAGAACTCTTTTACACTTGCAGCGAATATCTTTAATTGCGCCTCCGTTCTACCTTTTTATTGTAATCTTAAGCTGCACTCACCGACCGCACGCGTTTTGCTTGCGCTTACGTTGTCTGTGAAGTTTTGTTCCTGACATTTGTATACGCATCACCTTTATACTGAATTGCATTACGTGATCACAATAACCCCTTTTCTGCATTTTTATGAATATCGGCTTAAAATCTACATTTTCACAAAAGTTTTGCTCACCAGTGTACTTTTTTTATTCGCCAGAAGGAATCTCAACTACAGTGTATGATTTACAATTACTTTAGATTTTTATCATTAAACAATCAGTTCTTGAATATCTGTTTTTAGCATTGCAAGCGATTTTGGCGTTTCCAGTACTTTTCTTTTACGACACACACACACTTTTGAAATCTATGTAACATACTCTGCATTAGAAATTCAATTACAAAAACAATTCTGAATAATTTTCACCTCTTGTTTTTCTCTCTTCTTACAGCAACCGCTCTCCCGAAGAATGGTGGGCAAAGGCGTCTTACGAAGATTACGCCGAAGAGATGGTTGGACAGCGAGAAATCCTCCACAAATTCGCCAACATCTCCAGAGAATCCCTTTTGGGCATGCGTGTTCCCTACCTCCATCCTGGCGGTAATGACATGATGTCTGTTGCATACGATTTCGACTTCGCATACGATTCTTCCATCATTGTTCCCATGTCCCATACACCTGTATGGCCATACACTCTCGATTACAGGATCTCTCATAAGTGCATGCAGGGCACCTGCCCCACCAAATCTTTCCCGGGTCTGTGGGAGATCCCCCTAAATACCCTCTTCAGCGAGGATGGAACTGGTGGCATGTGTTCGCTGGCTGACCAGTGCGTCTTCCAAGAGAACGATGACGAGTCGGTGGAGCAATTTCTGAAAGATAACTTCAAAAGGCACTATAATGTCAACAGGTAAGTGAACATTTTGTAACTTAACTGTTTTTAATATATTTGCGCAAATCCGATCTGTCGATTACATCATAAACGCTTTAATACATAAAGATCCTTTCACAAAACACTAGCAATAGTTCAGACACCTAAAAAAGTTAATCAATGAAGCAGAAGAAATTTTATGCAGGGGTGTATCAGTACAATGATTACAAACTTTTAGGACACATACCTAGAAGAGGGGAAATCACATAGCGATGCATGGTCGAAAACGCTTTC
Source organism: Trichonephila clavata (assembly GCA_019973975.1). Lineage (NCBI taxonomy): Eukaryota > Metazoa > Arthropoda > Arachnida > Araneae > Nephilidae > Trichonephila > Trichonephila clavata. The sequence continues at coordinate 33,169 of BMAO01009662.1, read as the reverse complement.
TTAGCATGGCAGGACGACATAAAACACAAGACAGGGCATGAATAAGATCAGAAAGCAGAAGTTTTTGTTTTCATTTAAATTATCAATTCAGGCCACTCTATCAGTTTCTAGTATCTTGTTTGTGTTTAAAATGTAGGCTCAGACAGATAGTGCACTTCTTCCGAATCTACTAACCGCCCCAAAGGACTCGATGGCTCCCTTTGTCGTTAAATAGATACACAATTCAAATACATCTATTTTCTATTACGGTGGATAAAGTACTTTAATACTGATGCATACATGACCATCTTTTACAAGCTGTAAAAAAATGATTTACTTTGGTGTTTGCATTCTTCTGCTACAAACCCTCTGAATTTCTTTTCCCCATTAAAAAAATGTATGTACATTTTGACACATCCATACATAATTAACAATCCATTTGTACAATTAACAGTAATGCGTGCCTTTGGTGTAATCAAACATTTCTACTTCTATGAATTCCAAGAAGCCATATCTTATTACATTTCCAAAAATTAATGGACTTTTATATACAGGGAAAGTGGGGTATCAGGTTTGGTATCGACCTTGTCATTTGATCACTGATGAAAATTATAAGATGAAATTAAATGCTTAATTTTTAGATGTGCGTCGCTTCATGAAAATTGTAAAAAAATATAAAGACAGATTTTTGCCATTTTGGGGGAAAACAAGTTTTGCTTCTAATACTGAATTTTTGCTTCAGCTAAATTAAAAGATCACAGCAATCCGAGCAATTGTTCTGGTATACAGTTTATAGCAAGTTTACTTTAAATCCGTTTCTCAAGAGAAAATTTCAATACAAAAGGAACATTTTTGAAGAACTTACTTTACAGCTTTTAAACTTCGAACACATTAAATGTACACTAACAAATGCCTTAATGAAATTGTAAAAAGTTATTAAACCGTGGCATAAAATGTGCATCAATTTTCCCATCGTTTTATAAACTATTAGGTTCTCCACATATAAATTTAAAAAACACTAATTCGAAGTTTTTAAATGCTCTCATGAGAATAACGACATAAAAAATACACTAAAAAATTTCAAGTGAGCGACCAATCCATTTTTTAAACTTCCCCTTTGACATTACGGAAGATCAATTCCTAGTTCAACATAATAGTGCTTTAGAGCAATTAAGTTAGAACAGATTAACTGGCGTTAAGAACATTATTATATTACTTTTAATAATGACGAGTTCTTTCTAAAAGTAACTCATTTTAACCATTTCCTTTTATCATTAATTATTTGTCGTTTTCTTTCAGGGCTCCTCTAGGCTTGTACTTCCACGTGAACTGGTTCAACGACAGAAATAAGACCAACGTCCTTCTGAATTTCGTCGATGATATCCGGACCAAACACAGGGACGTGTGGTTCGTCACCATGCAGGAGCTCATATCCTGGATGCGAAACCCTACAAAAGCTGCCAACTTGAACTCCTTCGCTCCATGGGCCTGCGAGAAAAGGGAGAACTCCTGCAACATTCCGAAGAACTGTGAAGTTCCCCTTACCATGGACGGATACACAGAGATGAGATACATGCAGACGTGCGCCAAATGCCCAGTGAAGTACCCTTGGGTCGGAAACTTCGAAGGATCTGCTGAAGGATACAAGATAGTGGACCTGGCCAGGGATGCCGAACCCGAATCCGATGATTCCAAGAAAAGGTGAAAAGGTCTCGAGACTGAGGCAACGCTGTGTCATCCCCAGCTACTTCTACAAAAACGTAGTTGCATTCTTTGAACGTCTCTGGTATTGGAAATGAATGCTCGAGACTCCGTTCAAATGTCTTGAAGGATACTGGAACTTGTGCTTGCAGTACATTTCAGTGTGTATATAATTACGAGCCTTGTGTAATATAAAATGGCAATTTTAAATTTTGTATCCAATTTTGAATTTATAGATATTGCATCAGGCAGTACATAAAACTGTTCTGAAGCTTTAATTATTAATATCAATGTATAAGCTTAATTTTAGACACAGGATAGATACAGTGCCTTAAATGCATTTTCTTCCCAATTTTAAAATCACGCGAGCTATATTCGAATGAAAGAAATAATGCTCACAAGACTTCCAAAAAAAATTACTCATAGTCGATGAAACAGTTTCAGATTATTTTAAACGAAAAATTCAGGATTGGATGTATATATTTCTTGCTCACTATTGTTAAAACGCTCATCACTATCTTTGACACAGTTTTTTGCATGCAAAGTTATGTATTGGAAAGCATAAAATAGTTAAGAAACTCTTTTATTATAATTGCAATAAAATGTCTTAATACTTTGTAAAAATCATTTTATTTTAAAACTTGGCAAAATTTTTTTGTTGTTAAGCTACTTTCAAACTCTCTTGCGATTGGTTATCGCATCTTGCAATTGAAACTAAGCATGTATCCAGTCGTCATTCGCTTAACGAGAGCTTTGTTTTTATTTTCTAGAAATTAAAATTGTTTGGTTGCTATTTGTAAGTTGCTTTTGGCGACTATTCCAGATTGCCAAGGTTAGAATTGCAAAAGATAACTAAACATTCTAGTATTCCCGTAGTTAAAATTCCATTCAATCCACCAAGTTTTCCCCTGTCATGCCGCCTTTTTCTTCGACTAGTCCATAAAGTTCATTGTTATTTTTAAATATGCACACTGAATTCTGCAGTAAAGTCGTTCACTCCGACTCTGCGTCGACTCTTGTCATACTTTGAACAAAGTCATTTATTCAAAGCGAGTTTATTAACGTCGCACTACAACGTAACATGAAAGCTATTGGCGACGGACCTCGTAATTTTGAGTCAAGCTGGAATGCCGAGGACGATACCCTATCTCTGGCACCAAACTCTCCAAACTTCCTCATTATACCAACGCGACGAGAGATTTAACGCGAATTTACCTTCAGTGGCACCAGAACGCGCGACATTTACCACAATATTGCATTAATATCTTGCTCTTAAAAGGCCAAGTTTGATTCCGAAGTTCGAAGTAAAAATACACGTGTAGTTGAAACTTTTGCATCTGCTTAAAGGATTTCCCATACTATACAACTATGGTATAATCTTTAAATTGATTATAAATTAAAACTACACAAGGTTTATTGTTTGGATTTGTCTTTGCGACTCCCGATGGAGTGACCAACACGATAGCAGAGCCGATCTCATTTACTTCCACCAATTTACAGTCTCTAGAGGTATACTAGATTTGATGCGTTAAGGATCTTAATTCAGAGTCGAGTGATAAGGATATGCATAGTTGGTCTCCAAGCAAGATGAGGGGCGATGATTAATTTTCCATCAGGAAATTAATCGGACTCAACCGACTGCGAGTTGGTTACTTTAACCAGGCTACTTTGGGCCTTGTAAATGAGTTCCAAGCAAAAGGGGACATCCAAAGAAGTCCCCTCCCCAAACATTGTCGCGTCATTCCTACCATCTTGTTTGATAGATCTCGTATGTAGAATGGGACCAATATTCACTTATACCAATGGTCTTCAAATTGTGCTCCACGGAACCCTGGAGTTCCACGAATTAAAACTAATCCAAAAGGAACTAAATATGCATTAAAAACCCATAGTTACTCTCTACGGAGTTCGTATAACAAGTATATAAAGCAGGTCCTTCGTCCCATGGATGAAACTTTAATTTGGTGCCGGACAGCTCTTGAATAATTGATTGCTATTTTTTTTATCATAAAGTTTCCTTATATGTACTAAATAGATCGTGAATATTCCGTTTGTGATGTGTTCCACGAAGGAAGTAATTTTTGTATAGTAGAGCCTGCTTTTATGCGGCTCTTTTTATGCGATTTTATTTTTGTGCGAATTGTTTTGTGCAATTTTTTATGGGGTATATGAATTTCAACGGCTTTGGCGCCACTGAAATGTTCGCTAACAATGATCCATAGGCGATGGAGAATGTTAGGGCCTTCCTGCGACGAGTTTTTCCTTTAATAGCTTATTGTCGTCGGGGGAAGGGAGAAGACCAGAATGCGCGGCTCTTTCGAGCTTTAACCTCTCATCATTACAATTTTAAATGATTAATGTTATGACACTTGCCCTCTAATATTTTATAAATTGGGTAAATACATACTTGGCGTTAGTTAGGCCTTACCCCCTCCCCAAAGTCCCGAGCCCCTCCACACACTTTAAAACGCCACGCCCACAGTCTCCCTACCATGCACGTTCAGTTGCTTTCTGTCAACGCGCCAACGGCCCGCGCGTGATTGAAGACAAACTTTCAATGACAGTGACATTATCAATAATTTGATAAATAAATGCGAGCGAATAAAATGTATGCAGGGATACAGCTTTTCAAATTGGGAAAGCACTTTCAAAATGGATGCCAATCCCGAAAGGAGTACGAAATTTTAAAAAGAGCTTCGATTATGCATATATGGTTGTGATATTTACCAGCAATTAACCAACCACAGCCTTTGTCGCAAAAGCTTCTCTTTATGGTGCGAAAAAATAAATTGTACCTTCAAACGAAGAAAGCTATTTTGAACTTATTCATCACAGGAAGACGAGTGCCTTGGATGACGATAGTAGTGAATTATGCATGTGCATTTCGAGAATTTCTCCATGCATACAAGGAGAAACTAAATGATTAAAATGTTTCCATATGCAATTTATTTTATGGAAGTACCTTCTCAAACCTCGTAAGCAATTGGCGTATTTTCTAAGTGCGACATTTTATGCGGCCCCTCTTCACAGCATAAAAATTTCTGTAGTATTTCAACTAATGTTATATGCAAGAATTTATGAAATTTTCTAATATTTTTTGTGCGGTCCCCATCTACCACATAACATTAACTGAACTTCACGGTAAAATTTTGCTAAACTAAAAGGAATGAAATGAATGTAGTAGACAGTGTTAAAAATTTTACAATAAAGCACTTTTCTTTTACAAACGGATAAACTCTTATAAAAGAACTGACCCTCCCACCACTTTTTACAGGTGTTAGAGATTTTACTCTGCGGAAGAACCAGGCATGAATGTATAAATTAGAAGCGCTTTTCAATTAAGGTGAAGGAATAACTAATGGACATGCTTGAAAATTAGTCTGCTTTGCAGAATACAAGTTTCTTAGAATTAAATGCATTGTGTCCAGAATGATATGCTTATAAGTAAAATGCGCTTCTAAACACATGCGGCAACAAAAATAGAACCAAATAAATTCGGAATGAAATACGGCTGCAGATAACCTAAATAGACCTAGACTTCGACAATACGTGTAAAAAATGCGAACACATTCAGGTTACTAAATTTAAAGCAAGGGTAGAGGATATCCAAGCCCGAAAGAATATTGTAGTCCATTAATAACGCATCAAAAACTTTTTAAAATTCAATTTCTTTTTATACTTTAATATTTACCCCAACACATTTCCATCCATTTTAAATGCTGCTTTATATATTCCAGGGTTTAAGGGAGTTCCCCGGGAACATAACAGTTTTAAGGATTTCACGAATCGACAAAGTTGGGAGATCAACGTCAAAAAAATATTGTGCTTTATCAAACATATCAACCCGAGACCGTTTTTCGTTGAGCTATTCGAGCCATAATAACGATACTAGAATTAATGTGGAATACCAAAAGATCGTCAAAATTAACGTCTAAAAAGGCATCCGAGGACTATTAACAATTAGTTTCTCTATTCGAATTTACGGTCAGTTAACGAGGACAACACACAAAATAGTAACTTGCATATCGCAATGGGTTTTAAAGCCCTTTTCCATTATACGCGCAATAGCAGTTACTCCGTAGCGACTATCATACTTCACATTTGGAACTAAATCCCGATATTTGTACAGCTACTCAAGTTTTATCCATATAAACGAGTAGGCATCAATTCTCGCATAGACATTCTATAATATACGATTTTCGTTGGAGTCTGGACTATACCAAGACCACCATTTAGCAGTTTCCAAAATTTTGATATAAAGATAAGGCTTCAGACAATAGATTCAGAAATGTCTTGAAACTAAAGCGAGTTAATATAAACGTCACACTGTTCAGCTACACGAGGGCTTTGGGCGACGGACCTCGTAATTTTGAACCGTGGTCAAGTGACGAGGATGATACTCTTGCACCACACCAACGGGAGAATGTTTGACCTCGACAGATTTAACGTGCATAGCGCCCCTACACGGGTCTTTAGTGGCACTGGGCTCGAACTCGCGACATGCTAGCCACGATCCACCAGGCTACCGCGGCCACCTTAAAACTAAGAAAAAATAAAAGCCACACGTGAAACACTGATATAGAAGCATGAAAACCTTTATTACAAACAATGTTATGTCACAGTAAAATGTTAATGTCTTTCAGTTAAATTATTAAGCTCCGACTATTTACACAAACTATCCCTTTAAAAATATTCATTTTAAAAAGATTAAACAAACTATTTAAAAAAGTTACGCATATTGCACTCAACGCTTAGTTATTTTGGCGGGAGAAGCATCAGGATCACCAGAAGGACCAGCACCTTCACCAGAAGGACCAGCACGTGCAGCAGCACGTTTAGCAGCTATTTGAGCAGCAGCAGTAGCTGCACCAGGACAAACACCATCATCGGAAGAAACAGAAGGAACTTTGATGACATCGGGTTCTTTCGGATCAAGTTCGGATTCATACTCTTTGAAGACTTCTGGAAGTTCAGGAGGTTCAGCGACCGGTTGCATTTCTAGCTTTTCGAAAAGCTCTGCAAAAATGAGATTCGAAATTATGTTACCTGAATGTTTCAACAAGGGAAGTATACAAGCATCCCGGCCAGTAGGTAACCTCTCCATTCTTTAAACTGTCGCTCAGTGGGAAACAAAGCTAGTCGACTCTATTGCTTTGGTAAATGGCAACAGAAAACATTAAGTCATTACAGTTACATACCCAACCAAATGCAAGTTGACGTCTGCAGTTTTTGTATGGAACTAAAGCAGTCAATTTAAGTTTACTGGTAACGTTCCTCATTTTAATTGTCAGTCGACATTGGAAAAAATACCAGCTCAGACGCCATCTAACTTTCATACTACGCGATATTTGTTGAAATAAAATTGATAAGTCTGGTGTATTTTCTAGGCATGGCCAGATGCGTGTGATGGAGTTTATTCACAAAATTCTCTTCTGCAAGAGATGTACAAAGACTTCTCTTCCCTCTCCCCGAGGTTTCGCAACACCATGCCCTTCTTTACTTTTATTAAAATGACAAACAACGCCAAGTCAAACTTCTGTTTATAGTGGTATTTAACATTTTTTTTTACAAAGGATTAGATGATAATTTCAAATTTGTAATACTGTGAAGAACGACTACACCCGTTTGATCCAGAGCAATGCTTGATTGAGAAGAATAAGAAAGCATATCAAGTTAAAAAATTCCAACTTTAGATGAAAGTTCTGAACACAGACTTTCTATCTTAAGTGGGTCAACTTAAATAGTCATGACATACCTAGAGATTTGATTGATCAGATGGACACTCCAATACTCTAAATCCTTCTCTTCCATGTTAAAGTATGGGAAGACCAAAGAAGGTAGACAAGTTTACCTTTAGTGAAATTTGAACTTTTAAATTAACTTGGGCAATCTCGAAACTCGTGATCAGGATTACGGGACAAAGTCGAAATAGACTCTTCACTCCACCACATTCACATCTTTGGGCATTACTCCTTCACTAACTTTTCACATCAACTTTATTCCAACGCCGGCTGGGTGGCGTGGTTGGTTTGCTGCTGGCCTGCCATGGTTGGTTCAGGCTTTAACCCCGGCCCGAGTCTGGATTTTCAAGATTCAGAAAATAGTCAGCGGCCATGTCGTATGATTATACGGCATACAAGTGAGTATTAGAGTGTTTGGTGCTCTCTGAAGAATTTAATACTAGTACAGGTGCCCATCGTCAGAGCTCGAATGCCTTCCACCAGGGAGGAGACTGGGCGTCACGATTACCTGCGGCGATTTGTATTTGCCTCTATGGTGCCGCACTAAAAGATACTAGTTTCCGGTGAATGTATTATGTCTGCAATGGTAAAACACCAAAACGTAGCCCATTAGAAATAAAAACCTTATTCCAACTTAAATTTAACTCTTACGACGATATTTCTCGATTCCCAGTGCGAGAGCATGTATATCGTACGAGAATTGCGAATCTGATATACTTCGCACATGAAGGGAATTTGATAAAGTCAAAGTCAATATCAGTCACTCCTCAACTTAGTCGCTTCTCGATTACCACAAGTTAATACTAGGTTTGTTGGCAATGGATGACAAGCAACGAGCAGGGCCATCCGAGCCGATATTCCATTCTCTAAGCATCCACATCACCAACACGAGGGCTCAATATGTAACGGATTTTTGAGGCAGGGGGACTCTAAGCGTCAATCAGGAACATGACTACTCCATCTCGAAACTAAACTGGCAATGAACCGTCTATGTAACGATTGGCACAGCGATTCTTAAGTTGCGAGGCGCACCCCCTAGAAGGCATAACCCTATGTGCTACTCTATTCGGGTGCAAGCACATCGAAAAGTTGAATAAAATGTACTAAAGGAAGCCACAAAGCAATACATTCCGACAAAGATACACGTTTATTGCAATTGTTTCAATTTAAGAATCAGCAAAGTGACAATATATTTATCCTATTGCTTAAAACCATTTTAATATCCATTACATAACTTGTACAAAATGTAAAACTTATCTTTATAATTTGTACGATTTACAACGAAAATCGTATTGTAGCTTTAGCATCAAAGTACGTTATTATTGCATCCATTATATTGTTATTGTAGGGGAAGAGGTGCTAGGAAAATTATGATTGAAAATTGGGTCATCAATAATGAAAGCTAGAGAAGCACTGGATTAACCCGTTCAAAAGAAATTTTAGGTACGTAAATAATTACCATATCGTTTGATTGCGAGTCCAAGTTGTACGAATTTCTTTGACAGTGATGCCATTTCTTTTGTTATTCCTATAGATGCTAGAGTATCAGTCGGTCTCATAATCTAGGGAGAAAAACAAATAAGAACACAAGACACTTTGTAGAACCTAAATATCGTTTGACATTTCTCAAGACGACATTCGGAGTATACTTTCAAAGACATCGACGGCCAAGATTTGGGATTGCAAAGAATTCAAAACCATTAGATTTTAAAATTTTAAGTTAACGAGACAGTTGTGCCAGTACTATTTAACGCATCCTTTACTGCATTCAGTTAGAATTCAAACCCATAAAAAGTTATAGGAAGGAGTTTGAGAATAAGTTCTCGCGATAAATTGAAAACATACTACTAGAGCGAGAATTTAGAAAGGTATATTAACATAAACCTCCTAGGAAATTCTCCCAACAGTGTTTACTTCGACTCATTAAGCAGCGACCGTTAGATACAAAAACTTTAAAACCGTGTTTATTCTATACTTTTGGCAATTAACAAAATTGAAAAGCTTAAGATTTGGTCAAAAGCTAAGAATCTAAACTGCAATATTTATATCGAACGACCAGAAGTTGATTTAAATCTTCTGCATTTCTGGTTTTCAAGGGTAAACTTGGCATGTTTTTATGAAATTCCTTCAGAGCACAGCCATTCTTTGACTGCAAGAAAATATATAGAATTTATAGAAATGAAAGAATGCTGAAATTCTTTCAACTTCACACTTTCGGGGATATCTTTCAGAGAAAGCACGAAGAAACCTACAAGAGAGAGTTCTATTAGCATTATTGAAGAAACGGACCTCAATTTTTAACCTTGATCAAATGACGAAGATGACACCCGAGCTGGCACCCATCTCCAAACTACAACCATGGAAGGACCGAATTGGACAGATTTAACGTACATCAGCACCTCTACATGGCTAGTCTTCTGTGCCCAAGACTCTAAGACTTGATACGAGTGAGTGATTTTGGGGTTTATTGGCACAAGAGCCGATTTCGGCTATACTGCGCCAAACATTTGTTTTAATATCTGTGGTCTAGACGGGAAGATAAAGAAAGAATGAATTGAATGACAAGAAAGAGGGTCGAAAATAGAGAAGGATCACTAGGGTACCCCGGGTTCGTAAACCCCGTAAGAAAAGGAAAAGATCACTAGGGCACCTCGGGACTGACACCCGTACTCACATAAAGGAGAGCCCCCTGAGGGGTAAACACTTGATACGACGGCCACATACTTGTGACCACGACTACTAGGCTCCTGCGGCTTTCCGATTCCGCTAAAGACCCTTTGTGTACAGGAGCTGGTCGATTTTAAAGAACTCAAGTTGAAGGGAAGGAGAGTTAGGGTAGGGAGTAAATTTAACCGCCTATCTCGTCATCCGATTACACTTCCCGAATCGAACCCACGACACTCCGGCCACGAGTTCCCGACCATATCCTCTAGGCTACCGCTGCCATCAAGTGATGAGGATAACACCTCGAGCTTCTCATGATTTATACGCAATGCAAGGACGATGCATTTAAACGGTTTGAAGGCCCCCCCCCCCAATTCATTGTCAAAGATACTGAATGATTAATTCGAAATCTAGATTACTTCTACACTCAGACACTGGGATAGACGCGACCCTCAGAGTCCTCCCCCCCCCTTCCACTGTTAGCTACGAGCTCATTCGCTTTGTTACTACAGCGAACTTTAAAATAGGGAAGTGAAGCAAAAGGTTTCCTCCTTTGAGGGAAAATTACCCGATCTTCGTAGTAGATTCGCTGATTCTCGGGAGGAATTTTGGAGATTCCATCTATCATTCGTTTTATTATTCCGGCAGTTGTATTCAATTTGACATCCAATATGTAGTGGATGTTCTTCCGGAGAACTTCTATGAATATTCGATCAGATTCGTCCTGAAAATAAAAATAGACATTTGCACTATAAATATGTTACTTTATTCCAATAATGACCAAAAAGTGAGAATTATCCACGAGATACTCTGAAAAAGAAACCCATAGTTCCGAAGATTTAAAACAACTCAGTTTTATTAACTACCTTTAATTTATCATTTCAGAACCGTGAAAATCTGGATTCATTCCGACCAAAATACGGCGTATGCCTGTTTGCATGAGGACAATAAAAACTCAACTGTTGATTGAAGCTCACGCGATAAAAGACTTTGTCCTAATAATTGTTAAATGCTATTTCTTAGTGACCAGGACCCAAAAATTTAAGACAAAAAATAGCAATCTACTCACTAGTACCACCACAATAGACTCGCAGTCAGTGGGCAAAAACTTTACTTTCAATAATGCAAGGAAGTAACAAGCCGAGTATTCAAGAAAGGGAGAAACAAAAATGTTCATGATGCAATTACCTCATGGAATTGAAGTTCTCATTCTTCGCTTGATATGGTGCCATATTTAGGAAGACTTCAATGCTTTTTCCAAACAGTAACTACCATAATTTTATACGATTAATAAGAAATCGAGGAGATTCAACAGCCAAACGTTTTAAATTAACGACCAAATCCTTTCGCATCGTAGGATTCCTCCCTGTACATCTGAAGATACGACTACAGAAAAGGTGGACAAATAGCAGCCCGCAAGAAGTTTTAGTCCACCAAGACAAAACCCACAGACCGAAAATTAATGCTCTGTATTTGGGTCAACATATTTGAGAGCAATGGTTTTTCTTTCATGATTGTCATGACTAAATATAGATGCAAGTGGGATATTAACTTGGTTGCCGAGAGTCAACAAGAAATATCAACGATTAAAAACTATGATACAATACATTCTCATTAAACAGATTCTAAATTCGTGTGCTTGCAGCTATAAGAAATTAGCACAATAGATAAAAATGTGGCAGCTTATACTGATCGATTTTAATGATACAATTCCCACCTTTTAAGATGCCGAGATAAATATATAATGAATGCAATCTTACAAACGGGCTGCCCTCCGATATCCTCCACTTCAAGGCTCTCTAGCCTGAATGTGGAAGATACACAATCGCCCACCCCGGTTTAGAGCCAAGCAAATTTTCTTTCCGGAATATGTTCTCACCGGTCTAGGTACGTTTCGAAAGCTTTTCAATTTAATGATAAGTTTTTAACGAGTACACATTACACTGTTTAAGTTTTGCAAAAACGTAACAATACTACTTTCCCATAAAATAAGTTATTCAGACACTCAGTGCCGCAAGAGCCCATGAGGGCCAAGGCCTACCGTGTCCATCTGTTTTTATGGCCTTGGACACCGAGTGCATAAGCAAATTTTTCGGTCAAGGGTTTATTCCCTCAATCAGGCTTGGTACTCCTTATTGATTGTTTTAAGGGATGAAAGGCCGAGTCGACATTGCTCAGCCCGGGGTTTGAACCCCGCACCTGTGGCGTGGAAGTGCTGTACGCCATCACTCAGCCACTGGACTTCGAAAAATTTCAAGTTTGAACTGAATACAAATATCACTACTGTTATATATGCCTGCAAGATTTTTATACCAGAAAGCTGAAATATTCATAAAAGATCAATTGCATGAAGTAACAAATCTGGACTAGTCTTATGTACACCCTCCCAAGAAGCTGGAACTTCTTCAAAATCGGTCTTCAGCATTGCACGAAGAACTTAAAGCACGTTCACAAGATGCAAAATAAATTAGAGAAAGCGGATTTGATTGGAAGCACTGACTGCATCCGTTTATCGAGTATATGCAGTGCAGGAATCATTTTTTTTATGAGCATTATCTTTGACACGTCAGAGAAAATAGAGTCATGAAGGAGAGCCAACATAGTTTTTCCAACAACTGACGGACTTTTGTATTTGCATCTTAATTACTCGCAGATGGTATGTAAAAGGCTACCCACAGCCAAAGAAAATTTAACTGTACAATAAAAACCATTTCTATCAACATTAAAGAGTATAGATTTTACTCCGATACTTTGCTACACCTCAAGCAATATGCTTAATTAATGCAATACGCTTTTATTTTAATTGAAATAAATTTAGTTTTAAAAATTCCCATAAAGGCAAACTTAAATTCAGAGTCCAAGAACTTCTGAATGCATTTTACCGAGTTAATGTATTGGAACGACATCTGCGGGGGAAATTGATGTTTAATTACTAAATAAAGGTGGGCATTCGTGGTGAAGAACCAGGAATTCAATTTCATTTTATTAAGAGTTAAAGGGTTGCACAAGAGCAATCTAATTCACTTAAATTTAACGGTTCTACAACCATTCCAGTCTTATACTTTCAATTTTTCGAATTTTATGCGTCCGCTACATACTCTAATTTCATTGAAGAGGAAAATTCAGATTTATTTAACATTAAGTCTTGCCAATTACGATTTTGCTTAAGCAGCGATTTTAAACATCCTTATTTGAAATTCATACGTGGACTTCTACGTAACAAGAAAGTAACACCCGAGATTGATTTGCTTTTTAAGGCAGTCTTCACTTGATGAAGAACAGAAGTACAATTTGGAATATTTTTTAGATAAAGGGAACAGCAGCATTATATTCTGGCTTTGCTATCCCATGAAGAGCAGCATTTTTAATCATTCTCCTTGATCCTCCTTTCCCCCCAGAGTTCCCCTTTTCTGGTATAAAATTAGTTTTGCAATTTTCCCCTCCTATACCAAGGATGGCGAACCAATGGCATGCGACACAATATTTTGGGAACGGCACCGATCGAAACGGCTTGCATTTTAGCTCAAAATAACAAAGTTTCCTATTAAGTATTACGAACAAACTAAAGTGATCAGCCATGGTGCGCGAGGCGGTGGGAATAATACTCGTTTGTTATCGTCTTGCAGTCCTAACATACGTTATTTGCAGTCTAATCTGCTGCAACAACAAAAATTATACTAATGTTACTTTAATTTGAGTTACACGTATAACTAAAACATCTGCTATAAATACTGTGCAAAATGTATTTTTTCGCAGTAAACAAAAATTCGATTATTACTATTTAGTTATTTTACCAGAAAACACGAGTCAAAGTTATTTGACGGCACGTCTATACCTTATTAAACATTGCTTCAGAAAAAAAAATGGCACGTTGATCCATAAAGGTTCACCACCCCTGTCCTATACCATCGTGCAAAATGAGATCCTGTGTTAAAGTGAAAAATTATGGAATATTTTGATATCATGAAAACGCCGTATTATACAGATGCGGGAATTGTAATGTAGCAAAATATCGCAAAAATCTAGACATTTTGTTCGAAAATAATCAAGTGTTCAATTCGGACTCTTACATCTGGCGAAGATAGCCTTAACCTAGACTACAGTTCGAATTTAAGAAAATTCCTCTTTGTAATAAGATGGGTGTAGGTTTGGAGTTGCAAAATACCCGAAAATATTTCAAGCGAGCTTTAATGCATCAATTGTGCAATAACAGCACTATCTACATTCCCGTAATATTACACATACGACTCAGCTAGAAGTAGTCATTTTATATTGCATCACAAGGCTAGACAATTTTCCCGCGAGCATTTATACTTGGCCCTCTTGGTAATCTTTATCTGTAACAAAAACTAAAGCTATCGACAAGGATCACCTCGAGTTCCACTCCACAAGGAATATTAAAGGAATCCAGATAAGCAATCTTTTATTCAATGAGTCTTAATGTGGAGTTCGAAACTGGAGTTTCAACTTTAGTTCTAAAGCAGCCAGTAAGTTCGCAGTTCACGACAGAAGCTAGTAGTTTTTAAGGAAGGATCGAATAACAAAGACCTCGCTTGATATACAGTCAGATCCCGATCTAATTAACTCCTCGGTAATGAACATTTTATTCGCAAAACTAGGGTCCAAGAGGAAATTTAAATTTTTTGCACTTACCTCTTGGAAATTCTATAACAAGCAACGACACAAAAGATATCTATAGTTAAAAATTATACACTATTCAGCATCCAAAAATACTCTCCATCAATCATTACGAACTAGTTAATTGGAAGTTTTAAAGAACCAATTAAGAGACGTTTGGCAATCGTACAGTCAATCCAACCGTTAAACGAAAGGAAAAGCTCGCTTTATGCTTTTCGGCAAGTTGAGAAACTTTCCTTTAGTTAGAGGTCCTCCAATTGCTACCCCTCCCCCTTCCTTGAACGAATAATGAACTATTCTAATAAGTCAGATTCAAGGACCGAAAGAGAAGAGACTTTCATATTTTCGACTATAAAACAAGATATTCTACAAAACCATACTTACAATAAACCTCAAGGAAGAGTGCAAATTGTAGACATTCTAAAAATATCCCCCGCGTTGTGGAACGGGACAAGACTAGAGGAATTTAGTGTCCTAGTCAAAATTCACGCGATAGTTATACTCGTGACACATCCGCACTTGCGGTCTAATAATGGGCGGCACCCTTTCCCGTAGAAGTTTGCTGTCGACAAGAAAACTATTCCATTTAGTCATTTGAAAAGAAATTTAGTTTTCTCTAATCCAAAATAGCGAAGAAGAAAGTTTATGGCTGTTGAAGTAATTTGTTAAATAGAGCCCGCCTTCATTTTAATAGGGAGAAAGATTTGTAAAATAAATAAGGGTATGGTAAAACCAGAGTGCGATTGTAGTAATCTTTCCCCTCCCCTTAAGAGTCTTCGCCCCACAGCTCTTTCGGGTGAAATAGAGAAATCTCAACATAAATAAGCAAGGCTAAGTTAAAATACAACTTCACACGTTCACTAAAATAACTTTCATAATAACACTTACAGTTTGTTCAGGAACACATTTTTTAGGAGGTTCTGTGGGAGCTGAAGTCTTTTTCAAAATTGAAGGTTCTTTGGAAGTGGAAGGCTGGGATGGAATAGTACTTGCCATTGTTAATGGGTTACTGTTAAAGCAGAATACACACTGAACGCACTAGGACAACTAAGTAAGTCACCAAACTCTTCCGAGTACTGGCCTAATTATATTGCTAGTATCAGAATTTAATACGAATTAAAATGTTAAAAATAAGTTTAAAAAAACTGAGCAGTTGGTTGGACGAATTAACTTCGACCTACAACTTTGGTTTGGTTTGATTTGAATTCACTGTATTCGGTGCTGCAATAACCCAGTGGTTATGGTTAAGAGATTCATTGCCGGTGATGCCCAAATCGAGCCGCGGGGTGTGCTTTGCCCTAAGACCAGGTCGTAAGGGTAATGTGGGTGAGTGAGAGTTATATTAACGTCATACTGTAAGGCAACCCGAAGGCTATTGGCTATGGACATCGTAATTTTAAACCTCTGTCAAGTAACGAGGATGACACCAGAGCTGACATCACCTCTCCTAAATACCGCACCAAACCAACAGAAGGGCATTAAGCCTTGACAGGTTTAACGTGTATGGGACCCTCTACACGGTAGATTTTCAGTGGCACCAGTACTCGAACCGGCGACACTCCGGCCACGAGTGCGGGACCATAACCACTAGGCTACCTATTGCCCGTATAATGGAAGCACGCCTTGAAGTCCTTACTCGGAGTCCTATTTTTAGGAGAGTGGAATATATTAGTTTAAGTGTCATCTTTATTACTAGATCTTGTTTTAAAATCATAAAATTTGTGTTAAATTGATCTCTTGTTTCTATAGCATGGCATTAATGTGTAAAATTTATAATTAATCACAAGTTAAATTTGTGAAGGAATTTATAATTCTGAACCATAGTCTAGTGAGGAAGACGATATATGTGAGTTAATAGTTCATTCCTCAGTGCATTTGTTCTATGTTGGCCAGGATTTCTCAGAGAGTTTTCCCCCTAATATTGTCTATGCGTCTTCCGTGGACCCCTCAGGGGGCTCACCTTCTTTAGGTGAGTACGGGTGTCACAATCCCGAGGTGCCCTAGTGATCTTTTCCTTTTCCCACGGCGTTTACTGTCTTTGGTAAACACGGGCTTCACGAACCCTGGGTACCCTAGTGATCCTTCTCTATTTTCGACCCTCTTTCTTGTCATTCAATTCATTCTTTCTTTCTCTTCCCGTCTAGACCACAGATATTAAAACAAATGTTTGGCGCAGTATAGCTGAAATCGGCTCTTGCGCCAATAAACCCCAAAATCACTCACTCACTCTTCCATGGAACCTGGAATCACTTTCAAGTCTGGAATATTAGTCATTACAAAGCCTGCGGTGATCACTAAGCTACCGTAACTTTATTAAAATGCCCTCTGAAGCAACACAATGGTTATTGGCGACAAATCTCATAATTTTCAACAACTGCAAAGTGACGACACCGGAAATGGTACAAATCTCTTCAAACTTCCACACCAAGGGCTTTGAGCCTAGATAGATTTAACGGGCATTTGGTGGAATGCAGTTTCAAAACTGAGATTTGGCAATCGATTGAAGTTAACTTGAGAATTGGTCGAGTTCAACTCTGTCTTAAGAACTTCTTTTCGGCCGTGGTGTGCGAGTGAAAGAATAAAAACGTTCCACTGTTCAGCTACTCGAGGGTTTTTGGCGATGTACCTCGTCATTTTGAACCATGCTCAAGTGACGGGGACGACACCTGAGCCGAAAACCACTCTCTTAACTTCCACACCACACCAAAGGGAGGACGTTTGAGCTCTCGACAGATTTAACGTGCATCGCTTCCCAACACGGCGGATCTTCAGCGGTACTAGGCTCGAACTCAACACACATCTTCCACGATTTCATTGCCTTGACCACTAGGTTACCGCGGACTTTCGCCAGGGTATTGTGGCCAGTGGCCGAATGGTAGCGTATCGCGCTTTCCCACTACAGTTCCGTGGTTCTATCCCCGGGATGGGCAAAGCCGACTCAGCCTTACATCCCTCCAGTGGGTCGATAAATGAGTACCAAGCTCGCTTGGGGACTAAACACTGGTTTCGCTTCAGACTGGCCAACTGATTGGGACATCTGCTCATGCACCTCAACGCCCACGGTCACTTATACTGCGATGGGAACAGTAGGCTTTGGCCCTCAGGGCTGTTGTTCCATTGAGTTTAATGGTAGTAGCCTAGTGATTATCGTCATGTGGCAGGAGTTTCGCGGATTTAAGTTCCTTATGCCTTTGAAGATCCGCCATGTAAACGAGGTCGATGCGCGTTAAATCTGTCCAGGCTCAATGTCCTCCCGTTGTCGGAGTTAGGAGAAGGTGTCGTCACTCACTCTTTTTAAGTTCGAAATAACGAGATCTGTCTTCAAAAGCCCTCGTGTTGCTTTATAGTGAGACGTTAATGAAAACTCGCTCTAAGAACCTTTTTTTCTAAGGTCTTTTTTTTTCCCAAGAAGGGCAAGGCAATGGACGAAAAATACTTCCTGATCCATAACATTTCTTAAACAAAATACTTTCGAAAATTACAGCTCCAGACTCCGTATGATTCTGGTACTGACTCTTTTAAATCATTTTCCGCACTTGAAGTATTTTCTTCTTAAAACATACTACAAATACGATCTCTTAATTGGTATTCTACAGTATTTGTCGTATGCTGAAGTGCATAATACTATTCTCGTTCAAGTGGCCACGATAGCCTAGTGGTCAAGGTAACGGACTTGTGCCCGACGTGTCATGAGTTCGAGCCTGGTACTGTTGTAGACCCGCCGTGTAGGGGCGTGAGAGCTCAAACGTCCTCCCGTTGGTGTGGTAATTAGGACAGGGGTTCCAGCTCAGGTTTAGTCTTCGTCACTTGATCATTGTTCAAAAGGATGTGGTCCGTCGCCAAAAGCCCTCGTGTAGTTGAACATTACGACGTTAATATTCACTCACTCGCCCAATCGCTGCCAATTTCAAGAAGCAACTACTTTAAAACGAATTTCGATTTAAATGGTGTGAAAAGGAGATCGACGGATATAGATACAGGACTAACTCGCGTATCCTTCTCTGTTTTTAAAAAAGAGGAACCTCTACGGCATCTCTTCAACCACCTGGAGGGCAAGAGGACAGACAGTAAACATAAAATACTGGCGCATGGAGTAAAAAAAAAGTTTTGAAGAAAGCTCTTTTGTGTACCCTATGTACAGTACTTATACCACTTTCAAGTCGTACGATGTTTTGATCATACGACTTGAAAGTGGAATACAGAAACCTTTTTTCAGATTCACTATTTTTCTATTCCCACTCGTTTATTTTTAGCATTGAATTTCAACGAAATTTTGCTTTTGTGTGAGTGAGCGTGTGAATATATTGATATCGTATACTGTTCAGCTACTCGAGGGCTTTTGGTGACGGACCTCATGATTTCGAGCCATGGTCAAGTCACGAGGACGACCCCTGAGCTGACATCCTCTCTAACTACCACACCAACGGGAGGACGTTTGAGCTCTTGACAGATTTAACGCGCATCACTCCACAACACGGTAGGTCTTCAGCGGTACTAGTCTCGAACTCATGACACGCTGTCCGTTACCTTGACCACTTGGCTACCGCGGCCTCATGCTTTTGTGTGAAGACAGTTACGTAGATTCTAAAATAACAGGAATTTATTCGTATCCTTAAGGTATACCTTAAAATATTAATTTTATTTATTTATATTGCACCAAGTATGCTAGACCACGGTATCCAACTTGTTATGGTCACGAACTTATGGCCGGCGTGTCATGAGTTCGAGTCCTAGTGCCATGAAAGACTCGGCGTGTTATGACCGTGGTTGCCTAGTGGTCAAGGTAACGGACTTGGGGTAGGCGTATCACGAGTTCGAGCCTAGTCCCGCTGAAGGCCCCCCGTGCAAATAAGGTCGATGCACTTTAAATACGTCAAGGTTCAAACATCCTTCCGTTGATGTGGTGGGTAATTTAGGAGAGCTCTCGTCACTTGATCGTGATTTAAAATCACGTGGTCCATCGCCAAAAGCCCTCGAGTAACTGAATAGTGGGACATTTAAATTCATTCCTTCACTGACCTGCCGTGAAAGAATGAACTAGGGTAGCTGATGTACGCTAGAGTAGCTGATGCACGTTTAATCGGTCGAGGCTCAAAGTCCTCCCCTTAGCGTGGTGTGGAAGTTTTTAGAAGGGATGCCAGCTCACAGATGTGTCGTCCTCGTCAGTGGACCATGTTTCAAAATTACGAGGTCCAGCACAAATAGCCCTCTCGTGCGATGTTAATAAAACACTCACTGACGCATTAAGTATGTTGATGAGTGATTCCAACTTTTCTTACAAAATAACGGCAAAGAAAAACACACAAAACTTCAAATTTTATCCTTTTAAAAATAAGTCAGATAACTATCCATTGGGGCAATGGTACGCAGAAAAACGTCATTTTGCTGATTATAATTAATGATAAATGTTCCTGTAGAGTGTTTTTGAAACATAATTCTCTTCATTGATCCATGTGGTAAGTTTCTAGATATGAAAGGAATTTCACAAAACATTCCATTTTTCCTGTTCCTTTATATATATATATATATATATATCTTTTGTTATTATTCGTCATCATAATTTTTAATCTTTTAGTTAACTTTTCTTACAACAGAGCTTCAATAACCTCTCCTTTGAGATCTTTCAATATGCAGACACAAAAAATATTTACGGGGAGAGTTTTGTAAATATATCTCGAAGCCAATTATTTTCGTAGTATCTCTCAGATTTTCCTTTCCACTTATTAATACAAAATTTATTGTTTTTTAACAAGTGTCGTTTGATTTTTTGTTCATTAAAAACAAAGCGTAAATTTTGCCATACTTTGTTTTGATTACCAAAGCCAAATCTCTAAATATTATTACAAATATACATGACCCTACGTCTAGAAATTATAACTAGGTAAGAATCTTATATCTTATGTTATTTTGAGAGTACTATATATTCTGAGAAATATTTCTTTATTTTAGACATCGAAGTTTTAACTGTGCTTTCGCCGTTGCTATAACTTCCGTTTCATTATTATTTCTACAAAACATGCATGTTCATTTTTATAAAATAGTTTTATACAATTTTATTTTAGAATTCTGTTCCTTTTTCCGTAAATGGCTGTGGTAGCCTAGTGGTCAAGGTATCGGATCGTGGCTGGCTTGTTCGAGGGATCGTCACGAGCTCGAGCCCAGTACCACTAAAGACCCGCCGTGTAGCGGGGCGATGCACGTTAAATCTGTCGAGAGCTCAAACGTCGTCCCGTTCGTGTGGTAGTTAGGAGAGGGGGTGTCAGCTCAGGTGTCGTCCTCATTACTTGATCATGGTTCAAAATTACGAGGTCCGTCACCAAAAGCCCTCGTGTAGCTGAACAGTTAATATTCACTCACTCACCCGCCAAATCTGCGTACACTTACGAAATAGAACTTTTTTTTTTAAAAAAAGACCTTTTATTATGAGATAATTACACCAAATCGTGTTTTTAAGTAATTATAAACTTCTATAATGATTTGGAATTTTAGATTTAAATGCTTGTGTGATTCCATGGTAGGTAACAGAAAAGACATCTATGTATTATTAAAAGAAAGGCCAACTTAGATTTTTAAAAGAAGGGGGAAATTTATTTTAATCATTGGCTTAAGGTATGTGACAACCTTCGAAGCACTTTTTTTGAAATACATAAATTTTCAACTAAATAAACATTTTTTTTATTTGAAATGGAGTATAAAAACAAGGAATTCAAGTACAATTTCCCCAAAATTTAAAATAATTTTGGATATATTGGGAATTTTTAGTGAAATTTTAGTGAAAAATTGCAGTTACGGTAAGGCTTATATTGACCATTCTAATTAATATATTTAAATAACATTTATACAGTACATACATAATACCATTATCTATATGCTTAGAGCTATAAGATTTGTAATACTTTTGAAAGTTTTTGAAATACAGGGTGGCCATAATTAAACTGCAAGTGTTAAAGTGGGGCTGGGAGAAAACCATTGGGAATATTCCAGTGAAATTTGGTATCTACTCGTTTCAGAACATGCGCAAATCAAATACGCCAAAAAAGAAAAATATTGCTATTTTCACCCAGTAGACAAAACTAGATAATTGTTTATAATTATGGTAAGAAAATACTGTCGCAAACGTTTTCGCTTTTATAGGGTTGTAACTTAATCTTTTAGTCGCCAAATATGGAAATGGGATGTAGAATTAGTCGCCAAATATGGAAATCGTTATTCCTGAGGATTCTGATCATGACAATGGAACAAATTATGAAATTATTCTATTGTCATCAGTCCTTGACAAGTGTGCAAAATTTCGAATCAATCTAACATTTTAAGAGCAGTCAGTAGGCTAAAAATCTTTAAATGATCGATTTCGAGTTTTTCATATTTATAAAATCTGTAATTCATAACCTTTCTAGGGATATAACACATATGCCACATTTTTAATTAGAAGTATGTCAAAATGACTTTAAAAAAATCCTCAACTGGCGGGCCACGCCCACTTTTGACAGTTATTTACCTTTTAAATATCCTGAAACAATGGACTAAATTCATGTGACGTCACGATCACGTGAAAACTGTGGGACGTGATTACGCTGCGGTTTGTTTACTACTATCGCTAGGACTATTTTGCTATCACAGTTTCACATTGTACTTTTAAAAATGTCTCATTTTGCTAAAATGGTTGCTCAATCAATAAATGAAAATATGATCGAGGAAAAAAATCACATTTTTTCATATACCAGTGTAAAATATGAGTGTTTTGAAAGCATGTTGAACGTGAGGATTATAAACCATCTCCTCACTGTTTATTATGTATACAATTACTTTGAAGAATATTTTCAGTACTGACGCCAGCTTAAACCAAGCTTTATTCTCACTATTTTTGTCTTCACGAAAGAAACCTCTTCAAAAAGAATTTTGGAGAGATGTAGACTTTCACAAGCATGTAAATACTTCAAAGCAAATTTTTGTTATTTTAAATAAAATCATATAGAGAACATACATAAGAAAGTAAAATATGTTAGTTTACTTAAACAAATTTTTGTGTATTTTAAATGAAGTTATCTTGAGAACATATAATGTTTTATTAACTTAAGTTTTATTTATTTTACGCATCTTCAGAGTAGTAACAGAGGTACTTAAGTATTTAATTATCTAAAATTAGAACACAAGAATCTCTGATATGTAACCATACATGTCAAATCAAAAACAAGTATTTTTTATTACAAGCTTTTATTTAACTTACACTGTATGTATGTATGTATGTGTGTAATTTGTTCGGGTGGAATCTTGCAACTCAATTTTGAAGCTGATATCTTCACCACATTGAGCTGAAAAATTTTGTATACACGTTTAATTTGGATGACAATGCATGTTTTGACCATTTATATTCCGATATTGCAATTAATTAAAAAGATATTAATTAAAAACGTTAAACTAGTTTTGAGCGCCTACTTCGATATATCTGCATTGTTGTAATTATGTTATTATTACAACAATAACAAAAGTTGGCGTCGAAAATCGGTTTTCAGCCAAACTGGAATTTCATAACGTTGCGCTATTGACTGTATTAATTAACTTTGTCTAAAAAAATAATTACATTTCTACAACGTAAAAATAATCTAATTCCTACATTGTATGCAATTTTTTTTTACAAATTTCTATCTATTTACTTGGATTTAAATCCAAAACAAAAAAAGTAAAGCTGTTTTTCAAGTAGATTGGTACATTAAATACCTTTCTCAACACTGCCAAGTTAAACTGAGATGGGGGGGGGGGAGTATTGTGGAAATTCTTTAAAAAATGTATCTAACTTTAATCTATGAAACTCAGACAAAAAATAATTACAGAATCGGAAAGATCATTTTTTATATATCTTACCCATCAAAAAGAAATCCACTAGGAAAACAATAAGAGAAAAATATTATCCAGAAATGCAATGTATTTTTAATTAAAAAAATAATTTTATAATAAAATGAATAAATTTTCTAATTTTAAGCCTGCAAGTAATTTAAATATACTTCATTTTATCACCAGTAATCTAAACACACACTACGACATGTGTCCTTAAATTTAATTACAGATAGAATCTGTTAATTTTATTTGAGTTTTTTTTTGTTTGAAAAATTACGGCATTTTTGTCTTTTTAGATGAGTTAGGCACGTTGTAAAACTAGTTCAAGGTTATTGATATCCATAAAATGTGCCAAAAGAGAATAATTTGCAAAATGACTTGAAATGTTTTAAAAATAAAGAGAGAAAAAAATCGAATCTTCGAAGAAAAATTTCGTTAAATTTGGAGTTATTTTACGAAGAAAAGAGTAATATGTGCTTGGTTCCAGGAAAAAGTTCTTAAAATAGAGAAATTCCCCAAATAGAGGTTCGTTATGCATGGAGGTCTGACTGTATAAAAATAATGCGATGGTTGGTTATTTTTTCAAAATCAAGTTTCTAAAGATGACCTGAGCAATTAAAAAAATAGATTTTTACGTAGAAGATATTCAATGTCCAACAAAAAATTATCATTAGTTGATAAAACTTGCTTTTTTGATTACAACATGCGTTTTGAATTTTAAATATTTTATACATTAATACAAATCTTTAAATGCCTTTTGAAGTTTTTTAATAAATAACTAGATTTTTCTTCGAAGATGTGTTAGAGAAATATATCTCTTACCTTCAAAATATTTCAAATAAATAATATATTCTTTAAGATTTTTCAAAAAATAGTCAAAATTTTAATTAAACATTGAATAATTTCGTCATTTATGAAGATAATTTCACGAAACCTTTTTTTTCGTATGTAGAACAATATTACCCAAGATCTGCACGAAGATTGAAAGTATTGCTTAAAAATTACGGATTTAAAAAGATTGCGTTTTTCGTCTAATACCCTTTTTGCAAGAACTGATTCAGCTAAACCAGGGATGGCGAACCAACGTTGAATGCGTTGAACAGGCTGAGAAGCCTGTCCAGCGATAACTAAAAAGTAAAAAATAAAATAAAAGTAAGAAAACTTTTTTAAAAACAAGCTTTTATTTAAAAGCGCTAAAAAGAATAAAATAAACTTTTCCTTTAAAACTTTTTTTACTATCAACTAATAACGTCATTACACAATTTATATGATATAAAAGCTTGTCGCGAGATTTACCTCTGCAGATAAACAAGTAAATTAAATAATTTGACCTGACTGATTTTAATTTTTAAAAATTCAAACTAAGTAAAACGAGTACTTAAATCTCGCGACAAGCTTTTATATCATATAAATTGTGTAATGACGTTATAAGTTGATAGTAAAAAAAGTTTTAAAGGAAAAGTTTATTTTATTCTTTTTAGCGCTTTTAAATAAAAGCTTGTTTTTAAAAAAGTTTTTTTACTTTTATTTTATTAACTTAAGTTTTATTTATTTTACGCATCTTCAGAGTAGTAACAGAGGTACTTAAGTATTTAATTATCTAAAATTAGAACACAAGAATCTCTGATATGTAACCATACATGTCAAATCAAAAACAAGTATTTTTTATTACAAGCTTTTATTTAACTTACACTGTATGTATGTATGTATTTATGTATGTATGTATGTATGTATGTAATTTGTTCGGGTGGAATCTTGCAACTCAATTTTGAAGCTGATATCTTCACCACATTGAGCTGAAATTTTGTATACACGTTTAATTTGGATGACAATGCATGTTTTGACCATTTATATTCCGATATTGCAATTAATTAAAAAGATATTAATTAAAAACTTTAAACTAGTTTTGGGTGCCTACTTCGATATATCTGCATTGTTGTAATTATGTTATTATTACAGCAATGACAAAAGTTGGCGTCGAAAATCGGTTTTCAGCCAAACTGGAATTTCATAACGTTGCGCTATTGACTGTATTAATTAACTTTGTCTAAAAAATAATTACATTTCTACAACGTAAAACTAATCTAATTTCTACAATGTATGCAATTTTTTTTTTTACAAATTTTTCTATCTATTTACTTGGATTTAAATCCAAAACAAAAAAAGTAAAGCTGTTTTTCAAGTAGATTGGTACATTAAATACCTTTCTCAACGCTGCCAAGTTAAACTGAGATGGACTATTGTGGAAATTCTTTAAAAAATTTATCTAACTTTAATCTATGAAACTCAGACAAAAAATAATTACATAATCGGAAAGATCATTTTTTATATATCTTACCCATCAAAAAGGAATCCACTAGGAAAACAATAAGAGGAAAATATTATCCAGAAATGCAATGTATTTTCAATTAAAAAAATAATTTTACATTAAAATGAATGAATTTTTTCTAATTTTAAGCCTGCAAGTAATTTAAATATACCTCATTTTATCACCAGTAATCTAAACACACACTACGACATGTGTCCTTAAATTTAATTACAGATAGAATCTGTTAATTTTATTTGAGTTTTTTTTTTGTTTGAAAAATTACGGCAATTTTGTTTCTTTAGATGAGTTAGGCACATTGTAAA
Organism: Trichonephila clavata; assembly: GCA_019973975.1. Classification (NCBI taxonomy): domain Eukaryota; kingdom Metazoa; phylum Arthropoda; class Arachnida; order Araneae; family Nephilidae; genus Trichonephila; species Trichonephila clavata. The sequence goes on along the minus strand of BMAO01009662.1, from coordinate 6,980 downwards.
ACTAGTTCAAGGTTATTGATATCCATAAAATATGCCAAAAGAGAATAATTTGCAAAATGACTTAAAATGTTTTAAAAACAAGGAGAGAGAAAAAATCGAATTTTCGAAGAAAAATTTCGTTAAATTTGGAGTTATTTTACAAAGAAAAGAGTAATTGTGCTTGGTTCCAGGAAAAAGTTCTTAAAATAGAGAAATTCCCAAAATAGAGATTCGTTATACATGGAGGTCTGATTGTATAAAAATAATGCAATGGTTAATTATTTTTTCAAATCAAGTTTCTAAAGATGACCTGAGCAATTAAAAAAATAGATTCTTACGTAGAAGATATTCAATGTCCAACAAAAAATTATCATTAGTTAATAAAACTTGCTTTTTTGATTACAACATGCGTTTTGAATTTTAAGCATTTTATTGATTAATACAAATCTTTAAATGCCTTTTGAAGTTTTTTAATAAATAACTAGATTTTTCTTCGAAGATGTTAGAGAAATATTCCCTTACCTTCAAAATATTTCAAATAAATAACATATTCTTTAAGAGTTTTCAAAAAATAGTCAAAATTTTAATTAAACATTGAATAACTTCGTTATTTATGAAGATAATCTCACGAAACCTTTTTTTCGTATGTAGAACAATATTACCCAAGATCTGCACGAAGATTGAAAATATTGCTTAAAAATTACGGATTTAAAAAGATTGTGTTTTTCGTCTAATACCCTTTTTGCGAGAACTGATTCAGCTAAACCAGGGATGGCGAACCAACGTTGAATGAGTTGAACAGGCTGAGAAGCCTGTCCAGGAATAACTAAAAAGTAAAAAATAAATTAAAAGTAAAAAAACTTTTTTAAAAACAAGCTTTTATTTAAACGCGCTAAAAAGAATAAAAGAAATTTTTCTTTAAAATTTTTTTACTATCAACTTATAACGTCATTACACAATTTCTATGATATAAAAGCTTGTAGCGAGATTTACCTGCGTAGATAAACAAGTAAAATAAATAACTTGACCTGACTGATTTTAATTTTTAAAAATTCAAACTAAGTAAATACGAGTACTTAAATATTGCGACAAGCTTTTATATCATATAAATTGTGTAATGACGTTATAAGTTGATAGTAAAAAAAGTTTTAAAGGAAAAGTTTATTTTATTCTTTTTGCGCTTTTAAATAAAAGCTTGTTTTTAAAAAAAAATTTTACTTTTAATTTATTTTAACTTATTTTACTTTATAATTTTACAATATTACTGGGGAAAAGAAAAAGAAAAAACATTTTTGAGAAGTATTCACTACAAAAATGGAAAAATATCTTAATTTACTACAGCTTCATTAATGTTTACACTAAATGATGAATCAAATACCACTTTCAAATATTAGAAATCAAAATGATCATTTACCATTTGTAAAATTACACGTAAAAAAATTGTGCAGCATTTTGAAAGTCTTCATTCGCTGCACTATTTCAGACAAAAGATATAATTTATCAAGAATTGAATTACAAATATGGTAAAAAACTAAGGCATTAAAGTTTTAAAACTAAAATGCGTATAATAGAATAAATTTGCGTCTATATAATGAAAATAAAAGTCTTGCTCACAACTACATGATCAAAATAAAATAGTCATTTTTGAATCCATAGTTCTTTTACAAAAAATAAAAATTGTAACATATTTGTGTTATATTGATTAACGCATCTGTTTTTCAGAGTTTTTGTGGTATAAACCTATCACAGAGAGAGAGAGAGATGTGCAAATTTTTTTTACTATTTATAATAAGTATGCATTTATATTGGTGTTTGCACTATATGTAGAAGATTTATCATTATAGATTAGATTTATTTTACATCATTATATTTATTTTTACATCAATATAAAAATCTAAAAGACTCATGTATATTGACATTATCCTTCTTATAAGTCCTGAATAAATTTGCTGCATGAGTTACTTACCAATATTGACCCAAGAAAAGTATTTGGATCAATTTTATATTTATTGCGAAGAGAAATACAGAAAATCATTTTCAAAATTATTGTTAAGGGGTTAATTCGCCAAAATTACTGATATTTTCTAGTAAGATTGTCCTGGTAAAACAATGCTATATTTAGTTAATTAACTTTTTTGTAAGTTGTAGAAACTGTGATTTTGATTTGAATGGAACTCAATTTATTCATAATAAATTTTGGTAACTTGTTGATGTAATAATGATTTTAATCTTTATTAATATATTTTCAAAGTTTAATTTCAGAGAGAATTCTGTATTTTTTTTCTGATGTTGTTTTATCTTCCATTTTTTTAAAAGTATAAATATAATTATATGTAAAGGGATACTTTTCATTCATATTAGTGATAACAAAATAACATAGAGAGAGAGTACATTTATTCAAATAAGTTTTAAGTTTGCAAGAAATGGATTAACGTTAAACATAAATACCGGGTCAAGAGACATAACTAGTAGAAATTGTGAATGAAAATTTTATTCTAACTATTCATTTATATATATATACTAGCTGACCCGGCAAACGTTATTTTGCCAAATAAATTAATTCTAGTGAATATTTTGGTAGTCAAATAAAAAATAACTAACTCATTGTAAGTGTGTGGGAATGTGGTATATGACTGAAAGAGGAATGATGCGCTGTGTACGATGACGGCTTTTAACCAAACATTCCTTTTTTGAATTTTTTGTACTTTTATTATTTTAACTAATAAATTTCAAATTACATCTCTATCACAAATTATGACAATTAAAAAATAACATTATCAGTCTCTTAGTGCAATGGAGTGTACGATATTTTCAGTGTGTGTGAATCCATCTTTAGCCAACACAAACAAACTAGATGGATTACCCACGCGAGAATATGCCACGTATAATTGCCCGTGTGAAAAACACGGTGTGCCCAAATCTAAGCCACAAACAGACATCGTTTGGCCTTGAGACTTATTGATTATCATTGCGAATGTCAATCTAATTGGAAATTGAATCCGTTTGAAATCGCGTAGCTGTACGGTCGCCAACCCTGATTCCAACAATGTCGTCAACAACAGGTGCATTGAATCTACGAATGTGCTCTCCAGCTGGTGTTTTATCAGGATTGAGGACAAAAGCGTGATTGTCACTTTGTAATTTGTGCATGTGTGATTTGAATAATTTCAATAATTCATTGTGCTCATTCAATAAAGCATCCAGTTCACCGACAATGCGCTTGGCAAAAAGCGAATTGAGGTTATTGTAGCTACAACGGGCATCCACGCGATTGGCGAGGGCACTTTCGGAGTCCTCACCGCCCATAAAGTAAATTTGTAAAAATTTATGTGGTACGTTTGGCATTGGCAGCAATGAGCCCACTTTGTGATAAACTTGGCCTTTGATTTTGAACGTTGAATTAAATTGTTGACCATTTGCAGCATTATTTGTAACTATTTCTGTTGCTCCAAACGATGCCATTTGGAAGCATGAATTGAATGTTCGAATTGACTTCAGGAACAGGTTAGAATCGGGATCCGTATCGATAAGTAAACCGTTCAATGGTTCAGGTGGTGTTTCAATTTCCGGTAGTTGCACTTTTCCTGACGCGAAACACATCCCGGCTGGCTCATTTTTAAATTTAAGCGCATTACACAATGCGAACATTCCTTGTTCATAGCACCAATTGTCACATTCGAATGAGCGTAATATTTAAAATTGGGCTCATACTCGAATGCTAGACGACGGAATGTATCGGATGTAAATGCTCTATGTACTTGTTGGCGTTGTTAGTCATTTGCTCTGAATGTGTCAAATAGGAATCGACGCGCTTGTCTTTGTTCTAATCGTCTTTGTTGATTTTGTTCAACTCGTACCTCTTGTGATTGTGATTTACGCAACTGCGCCATATTCACACGCACATCTTCATTAACCTGTTGTATTTGTTAGTCTGTTCTTTGTACTCTTCTATTTCGCATGGCTGTAGATTTAGTAATTTGACGGCCTAAATCAGACCCTTTGCGTCTTGATGGCATTATTTACTGTACAAAACACACAAATAGATCAAATTGAAGTACTTAATGCTAGAAAACAGTATACTGATAATGTATCTGTTCTTTTATTATTTTACCTTTCACAATACGTATATATTTCTCTTTACATTGAAAATGATTCCCGAAATTTTATTAAGACGCGTTTAATATTAAATAAACTAATAAATAATAAATAAGAACTCAAAATATCTGAAAATATGCAGAAATGGTTTATACAGGAAACACAATAATTGTTATTGGCGAGAGTTCGTGACAGTTGAAAACTATTGATTTATATGAGATCACTTAATTAACTGAACGTGAGAACTATCTTAACAAAATGGGGATAAATAATTAAAGCACTGCAAGTTGATGATACATAAATAAATTTTGGCGGAATAATCTGTTAAGCATTAGTGCTTTTCGAAATATCATAAAACTCTTTCACATGGAATAAAGCTCAACAGAAATGTATTATTTACAACTTCCCTAAATGACAGTGATATATTTATCTTCCTATAATTTTTCTTTGGGTTTGGGTTTTCTTTTTTCTCTGACAGAGTAGTATTTTTCTGGCGCGAAACCGATTTTCGACGCCAAGCGAAACAACAGACGGGGGCTTTAAGGTTTTTAATTAATATCTTCTCAACTAACTGCAATATTGGAATAAAAAATAGTTTAAGTTCTATTCTCAGACCTACAGAATATACTCACAAAATTTCATAAGATTTGATCTAGTCGTTTCGGAGGAGTTTGGCTACAAATACTGTGACCCGATAATTTTATATCTCAGATATATTGTGTTGAATTTCTTCTATCTTATTTGTAATCCTTGTGTTGTAGAAATAAAATGCATTTTCATCAACAGATAAATATAATGGATATTGTTTATCAATATGAGATAAACAATAGCTTAAAGAAGTAAATTTTAAAATTTTTTTTACAAGTTTAACTTATATTTTGGAGCCATCTACTGTTTATAGATAAATCATACTATTATTTTTTATAAATTATATGTAATTCAATAAGAAGAAAAAATATATTTAAGACTAAAGATAATTAAATTGAATTTCTGATAATTATTGCACCTTTTCTGATGAAACATTCCCTTAATATTGTATAATAATTTTTTAAAAGTAGATCATCATATTAAAGGCACTTTATACAAAGACAATTAAAAAAAAAGTATTCAATTTGTCATAAAAAATTGTAATGCAAACTCTTTTAATGTAGTTCATACTAGCATTAATAACATTAATTTGTGATCCAAGTGTCGCATACCCATGCATTATATTTAGTAACCCAGATATAAAAGTGCAATTTCCAATAGAAAACTATTCAGTTCTGCAAAACTGTACTAACGAGTAAAATTACAAACACATGTTTATTTAGTGCATTTTTTCCCCAGGAAAGTTAAAATTTGTTGCAATTTCTTTTTCGATGCTTAATATAACAAGGACATTTAAGCATTCTGTACACATGTATGACTGAAGGTAACTCTTTATTAATTTTAATGTGCTTAAAGAGTACTTTCTATAGTGACTGCAACTTAGAGAAAAGTATTATATGAAACAGTTAATACATGTAGAAATAACTCATTATAATCATTTAGTTAATTATTAGCCCTGATTATGTACTTTAAATGTAATTAAATAACTCATAATAATGGATAATCACATTACAATAAATTTGTCCTGAAAATTATATATTAATATGAATCATTTCTTTAACTAAAAAATGAAATAGTATTTTCTTTTATTACTTTTGACAATCATTTCTAAAAAAAATTCCAAACATTTTTAAAGAATAATTACTAAGTAAATCAGACAGTCAAAGATGGAGAATGCTATTTTATTAAAAACATTTCAAATATCTTTAAATGCTCCATAATATTGTAAAACACATACATATATATAAAGTATTTATATGCAATACATTGTAAAAATAAAATTCCTATTCATCCAGTAACTGTTCCACAGTAAAATAAAATATTCATTGGAATTTTAAGTGTAGGTAGGCAAACTTGATGTAAATATAGTGTGAAAAAAATTCATTTTCATCACAGGTTAAATACCATATTAACTCTAATATTTTATGTACAAAATGGGGGTGGGGGGGGAAGGCGATGGAAAAAAATACACTTTTACCAAAAGATAATTATCTACATTTATCTAAAACTTTCATATTACTTAATATTCTATATACACAGGCTTCAAGAAACAAACGTTTTTGCAAGTTTAACATGTACTTCAAAAAAATAAGATTACAACAAATCATCAAATTAAATTTGATCATTTCTAAAAATGGCCTTTTGCGATGGTATCATTCCCCCTAAGAATATTTTATTTTAATTTAAAGAAAGAAATGACATCAATTTTTAACAGTAAAGAATAATTATTAATAATTTAGAAATCAATAATTTGTAAAATGTAAAAATCAAAGAAAAATTTATTTAATTTTTGTAAACATTTCTTTCACAAATTATCATCAAATTGTTTCACTTCAGAATAAATAATTTCTCTTGACTTTGAATTATGAATTAAAATTATAAACAGACATTTTTTTAATATTATATACACTTAACTAACGCTGTATTTGATAATAATAGTGAGTTCTTTTTAAGGAAATGATACAATTGTTATTCGATAGTCAAACAGTTTGAAGTTTTTTAAAAGAAATTGTATTGATCCTATACACTGTAAGCCATTCTTGCGCAAAAATATATAATTAATAACTACTAAATTAATTAAGAATTAAAATAACTATTCGCTGTGTACCAAGTGCTAGGATCCAACCTAAATATATATACCAGCTAACACTATTTGAAGCAGACAAATACCTAATTAGATAAATATATTAGAATAAAACAAAAATTATATCAAAGAGTTGTTGAGAGTTTTTCCTTACAAATATATACACTAGAATAATGCATAAAATACAATGATATCATGTATTTTAATTAGATAAAATTAGTGCACAAGAATGTCA